>JAAWXA010000038.1:3380808-3422597 GCA_038090715.1 Florisuga fusca
GAGCGGTGTGCCCAGCCGGGACCCGCAACCTCAGCCGGTGCAGAGGGGCAGGGCGGTCCCGGCAAGGGTTCTCCGGGTGGTGTGTGGGGTCTGGCTCCGTGCAGGCCGTTGAAACGGTCCGGCGGGCGCTTGGCGCTGGTGCTGCCGAGCCCGCCCGTACCAACTCCTGTGGCCCGGGCAGTGCTGGCGGCTCGCTTCGGGGCTTTTTCCTTATTTTTTGTGTCTTGGTGCTTGCCATCTACAGGCTCCCAAATGCCCCTTGTCACACAGCCCTGCGCGCAGCTCCGCACCCCCGGGCTGAGCAGGGCGGGCGCTTTGTTCGGACGCTCCGTGTTCAGCCTCTGCACGTGTGGCTCCAGGAGCTGCTGGGAATCTTTTCGGGAAAAAGACAGGAGAAATGGAATGTGAAGCAATTTATTAACAGGACAGTTCTTGCAGTCTGACTATACCACTCCTGCTCAGCCACCTTTCTTTTCACTTCAGCTTTCATTCCCTCCCCTGCCTGTGGCTGCCCTTCCCCTGCACTCCGCATTAATCGCTCTTGCTCTGGTGGTACTAATGAGCCGCTAATAACAACTTAAGTTGTAGCTTGCATAATCAGTGTCTCAGGCAAATACTTGGAAAAAGATGCCCTTCCCATTAGTGCTGTGGTTGCTGGAAAGGCTAATTGATTTTTGTTCAAATAGTTAATGCTGATGATAGGGTGGTCTTCAAAATGCTGCATTGATAACTGAACAGTCTGGTGCCAAGAGTCAGAATGCAGCTCTGAACCATAGCTGATAACTTCTCTTAAAATGTTAATACCTGCCACATAGTTTAAAAGGGTAGTAGTTTAAGTGCTCTGAAAAAAGGTGAGTGACTGTCAAACAAAAAGCACAGAACTGCCTTACCTTTTGAAAGTTACAGACAGGCCTCACTGACAGTTGTGGCTGTGCTGCATGGTCTGTCTGTTTTGGGAGAACAGTTGGTCAAAAGACATCTCTGGTAAACATGTTCTTATTTTCTATTTAAGAGTCTCTTTGTTAAACAGTTAATGTATAACTATCATGCTAGTGTTTATTTGGGTTAGCAATGGAAAGAGAATGTCTGAGTATTGGTGGTTCTCAAGTGCATTTGAACACTGATGCACGTTTCCTTCATGAAAGGAAACAAAATCACTTGGTTAAGGCTGCATGTGAAAGTAAAGAGATCTGGCTTCGTGTTCCTGTCAGTTCTGTAGTTTGTCATTAAAATCTTACACCTTCCTCATGCAGGTATGTGTTTAGTGCTCTGTGGGAAACCTTTATAGCCCTTTACATGAAAGGCAACACACAATCTAAAGCAAAGATTTTCTGCACATCAGCAGAAAAAGGAGAGCTTGTGATCTGTGTTGAATTAGTTCAGATTCACAAAGAACAACTGGCTTTACAAACTTAGTGCAAGTTTGTAATGATTTCTAAAATTCTGGTTATTTCCTAATAGGAAGTTCTATGCAAATGTGAATAATTGTAATCTTTAAGCAATTTTACAAAACTATTTATGGGGGGACTTAGTTTTGATACACTTGGCTGCCCAATGGGATGCTTTTGAAATTTCCTGTGATTCATAGCCTGCAAAATGATCTGTAATCTGAGGCTGGGTTAGGTGCTTTCTCTGCACAGTTTCTTGTGGGGTTTTTTTGTTTGTTTGCTTGGTTTTTTTTAGTTGAACATTGTCACGTTCACAGCAAATTCTGGCTAATCTGTGTCAGTAGATCTTATGAATTATTGATCTTGGAAATTTATTCATAATTACATCTTGTTTCCATTTAGTGTGAATTGTATAAAGAAAAGGTAATCAGATGAACTGAAGGAGTGGCTTTGAGAGAAAACTAATAACAGCTCTTTTGGAAGACTGTCATGGAAATTAGTTCAAGCAGCATGTGTTGTGCAAGAGGAGCTGCCAGACAGTTTGACAGACTTCTAAGACAAAGGGACTTGTTCTGACAAATGTGTGTGAGGATGAGGAAGAGGCTTGGTTCTGCTCCTTGCTTTAGTTCAGCTTAAGGACCAGGAAGAAATCCTGTATGTGGTGTGTATGTGTATTGGGGCAGGGGACTGTGAAGTGGATGGAAAAGGGGTGGTACAGTGGGAGACAGGCAGGGCTCTCTTGTGCATTTTCCTCGTGGCAGAAAAGGATGTAAAGGTGGTTTGGATATAAAGAGATGCAGAGCTGCCAAATCGGCAGGAGTGTGAGTCCTCCAGTGCTGCTCCCAGCTGTTTCATGCTGTGGCACTCAGTTTTCTTTATTGGGGCTGGGGAAATGTTTAGAAATTTAATTTGGAGCCTTGGAGAACAATACAGTCCATACTGGCTGGGTATGGGGGGTTTGTAAGAACTTGAAAAGTGCAGAAACAATGTTATTGTTCCTTTAGGCCTGTGGGTCTCTTCAGTAGTGAATGAATGTAACAGGAAAACTTTGCCCTCAGTAAGGAGAGACTGTAAAAATAAGGGCATGGGATATTAGAAAAATAGTTAATTCTTATATTCTCATTCTTAAAAATAAAGAAGGAGATGAAGATTAGTAGCCAGAACTCTGGAGACTGAAAGAACAGTCTGTAAACGCTTGAGAGAACTGGTAGTCAGATAAGAGAGAACCCCCTTAACAGTATTCATCAGAATTCCTCAACTGGGCTCCTTCTCTCTGGCTGCTTGTCCCTAGGGGTCTGCATCTTATCTCCCTGGCTTCCTCTCCTTTATTTGCCTCTGACTAAGAGGCTTTGTCTTCTGGTTACTGGAAGTCTAATAATTGCTTTTGTCTCTTACCTCTTCCTCCTTTTA
Organism: Florisuga fusca; assembly: GCA_038090715.1. NCBI lineage: Eukaryota > Metazoa > Chordata > Aves > Apodiformes > Trochilidae > Florisuga > Florisuga fusca. The sequence goes on from JAAWXA010000038.1 coordinate 3,383,607, forward strand.
AAAGGACTAGGTTAAATGGCTTCAATGTTTTGCAGATTAACTGCATTGGTGACATGGATTAATTGTATACTTGAGCAAGTTATTCAGCAGTAATGACAGAAACTTGACGGGAAACAATGGTAATTTCATGGTGAATGTTCAAGGCAAATGTTGCCTTCTGGTAAAGAAGAAAAATGCCACCTGCAATTTCCCCCCTGTAAACATATGTACTGTCTGTGCAAGGTTCCTTAGTGTCTTCTGTACAGAAAGTTGTCTCAAGTGTGTCTTTGGAAATGGTCAGCTTTCTCTCTCCCCTTGCTCTCTCGACTCCAGTTTGAGTCAGTTCATTGCAGTTCTGGGTTGAAGCCTTTTCAGTGAGTGATCAGAAAAGCCAAGCCGTGCAGACGTGCCCCCATCATTCACTTGTACCTCAACCTCACCCTTTTTTCACAAAAGGCTTTGTGGAACTGCTCAGCTGTCAGTAACTGCCTGGGGGTGAGGAAGTCTGAGGGTCCCAGGGGTGAGGGTGGTTGGCAACCTGAAGGGCAGCTCTGCTTTCCCTTGCACAAATACCAGTATTCTTCTAAAGGTAATACAAGGAGGCTCTCCCTGTCACATGGGGCTTTGGTGCAAGAGTTTGGTGATGTTTTTACATTTTGATCTCGATGTTAACCAGAACAGAGCAAATAGGGGAAGAGAAAGTGAATCAAAGCTTCTTGCCTGAATGACAATCTGAGAACTAACCCATTTAGATTCATTATGTCTCCATTTTATCTGTTTGTCTTGAGGGACAGCACTCGGTAGTCCAATGATCTGAATCTTGAAGGAAACTGAAAATCTGGTGTTTAGGTAAAGGTTATTTAATTGCAGTATTTTGCTGCTTGAGTAGTGGCAGTAAGGGGACCTGCTTGTAAATGCTAAAGAATTCTTTCACAGAAGTAGGAATACTGTAGAGAAATCAATGAAAGCATAGGTGGTGAGAGAGGATTCCAATAGGGAGAATGAGCTAATGTAGTCTTCTGCTGTCCCTGAGAGAATAGTTATAAATGCTCTTCTGTCTGTGACATCTGTTTTGTGAAAGACAAAACTTACTTAGCAAAATGTGAGAATGCTGTTACTGACCTCCTGTCAGTTTGTTATTCCCAGAAAGTCAGACTGCCAAAGACAGTATGACAATCACAGTTAGTTGTTGTCTTACATTTCCTATTTAGTGAACATCAATGGGTTTTTTTAAACCAAAAGGATTATGTGCCCCTGAAAAATGTTGGTCTTAATTTTGCAACCACATAGAAGCAGAGAATGACAGTATTTAGTTCTTACTAAAATCTTTTAGTGTAATGCAACTTTCCCTTCTGCAGCTTTGAAATGTCTTATGCAGTCAGCCTTGTCCTTTTGTTTTAAAATTGGAAGGGAGGGAGAAAAAGAATGTTAACACCTATGATTATGGGAGGCGTGTGTAGCTTAATAATAGACTCACAAACATAAATGTCCTAGAACTTGGCTTTGGTCATGTGCTGACTGTTCAATATTTTCATTACAGATGAGTTTGTCCAGAAAGCCTCGAGTACTCTGGATCAGCACACAAATGGGCAGCCTGGAAATGCCAAAGGTCTAATGTATACCAGCTTCAAGCATGGTCACCTGTGCTTGGAGTTAGTGATTATGTCTTGTGAGGCACAGGATAGATACCCACATGCCTCTCACATCTCTTGTGAGACATTGGACAGAAAGTGAAATCAAGAATATGTTAAAACTTGGTAAGGAAATGTGTGTGTTGGTTGAAGCTGCCACCAGATTTCTCAAGAAGAGCTGAGGGTCTTTGTTATGACTGATGACTTCAGGTGCTCAGAGGAGTTCCAGTGAAGTTGTTGGTACAGTTAACATTGAAGTACTGCAACATCCTTTGTGACGTGTAAAGATTTAGTGTCATTCACTCTAGTAGGGAAGTCAGGACTCAAATCAGTAGCAAGAACTGGGGTCTGTGCTGGCAGCTCTGTGTATTTGCTGCTTTAAAAACTGCAATCAGTCTAAAAATGCAAGCATACAATCTTACAGGACTTTCAGATATCAGTTATTCCACTGAGAACAGTTTTTTGGGAATAACTTAAGTGTGATTCCAGTATTTATGTGGTCAACTGGTAATGAAGTTCCTACTCAAATGCATGAAAAGAGTGATTCTTTTGGCTGGCAGCCTGTAAACTATGTTACACTTACAGAGATGGCTAGCAGGCCTGCTGTAAACTCCTTATGAGCATCTGCTGCCAGAAGTGATCTTATGAGGTGGTCTGGCTCTTGTCTTGAGACTTGTCCCTTTGCTGCCCTGTTAGGCAGCTGTGTGGGTCACAGTTCTCACAGCTGCTTTGAAATGTGCTGCACATTGTGCTGACTTGACCAGAGCTGCTGCAAGGACTTGTCTGTGTGATGAGTGATTTTTCTCCATTGTTGGAAGCAGTAAGAAAGAGAAAGTTAGTCACTTAACTACAGTTAGTTTAAAGCCTTCTTCTTATTACAGGAATCACTTGATAACTGCCTGAATTACATTCAGCTGAACATAATGTGTGAACGTGCCTCAGCTGCTTCAAGGGTGAAGTCTGTTAGCTGAGCTTAGTGGAAAAGAAAATCTATGTACACTTAGCTCAGTTTAAAAGCAAATGTTTTTTTGGATTGTAGACCAAGGTGGTTTTTCAGAGTTATTCTGGTCTGGCTACAGGATAGTTGCAGTTTTCTGTAGATAATTTAAGGAATTGAATGAGACAGAGTAAGATAAATATTTGTAGCACAGCTACTTTCAGGGGCTTACAGCGAGGTGCATCTGTGTCACATATCTGAGGGTCATGGTTTCTGTTGGTTTTGCTGCAGAGATGTGAACTGGTTGTGTCTGGGCACCAAGTGACTTCCTTTTGGCATGTGCTGCTTTAATTTTTCATAATACATACTGAGGTGCTGAAGGTCCAGCCTACTGAAGGATTATTCTCCTACCACCCTTTGCATGTTAAAGGGAAAAACCTGTAAGCCCTCATTAGGTGATGATTTGTGATTGTGCAAGTGCTGGGCCTTGAGGTGGTCTTTGGTGTGGCCTTTGACAAGAATCTCAGGGGAGGGCATGAGGGAAGACTGAGGCTGAAAAGGGATGGAGATGAATTGCACAGTGACTGCATCTTTGCTTTTTGAAGGTGGGAGATTCAGGCTCATCCAGGGTTTGAGTTAGGTGAAATAAACAAGTTTGTTCATGTCTAATCTCGTACATCTCATGTATGAGATAGGAAGTTGAATGGAATCTGGTTTCAGTTCTGGTTGCACCTTTACTGAGAACTGATGGTGTCATCCTGAAGAGCCACATCACTTGGCTGTTTTGATTTCCCCTCTGCCTGTTGTCTTGCTCATAACCTTGACTCTTTAAAACAAGTCCTGCTGCTGTCTGAATTAGTTCATTAATTTATTTATATGAGAGGAGCACCTGAAGGCACTCTTCTAAGATTATATGCTATTTAGCTAACTGGACTTGGGTTTGCTCTTTGGAAATACAATATTCCTAACAAATCATTCCACCCACCTAATAAAGTAGGATGAAGCACTTAATATGAAAGGATTTAAAACTTTTTAATGGGGCCAAGTGGAAAAGGCAATGACAAGTAATCGGTAAATAAGGTATTGTGTGGTTAGAGGGTGTAAAAGAAAGGGAGGGATTGCAGAATGATGCCATGTGTCTGCTGAAAAAGCTGCTTGAGGAATGTGGCTTCCACGAGAAAAAGTAGTATGGTGCTCTTACTGTCTCTCTGCATAATTCTTCATATTATTATTTATTGTCTTTTAAGCTGTTCTTGTATAGTTAGCTGCACACAGTGAATCAGGGATCTGAAACATCTGTTCCATTGTTTTTAAGACTACTTGGAGCAGTTTCAATAGGAGGTGTGTTGTCATGCCCTGTGTACTCTCAGAGTGCAGAAAGCAGATTTCTTTTGCCCAGGGTCTTGAATGGAAAAAAAACCCTTCAAGTCCCAGGCCTGGACTTGAAGTGACAGCACACCACATCAAGATGCAGTTTTTACAGAGATTTTTGTCTGCTTGGTTTTGCCTGATTTTGGTGACACTGGGTGACTCTGAGGATGTTTGGTGATAGCTCTGGTTCTTGGCACTGAGTGCAATCCCAGCATTACAGGCTGTAGACATGATGAAGCAGTTTCTGAATCTGTTGTTACTTGCTTTTTTTTTTAAAAGATGTTTTTGTACCTGCTTCTCTCTTCCCTTCTAAATAATCCTTTTTTACTATGGTCTTTCTCCTACAAGTCCACATCTCATTTGAGACAAAGTATTCAGACTTCAGCTTACATGTTTTTAGGCTTGTACCTGCTTGGCTTTCCTGCTGACTGCCATTTTGCTGTCTGCCAAATGGCAGCCAAGACTCCACAGGGCCTCTTTTCATGTGCCTCTATAACTAGCTTGTACTCTGATACAGGTGTGCAGAGACAAAATTTATCCAATGTGGTCAGATTTCTAAATATTCCTGTTTGTTTCTGAAGCTCAAAGTGAGAATAATCAGAAATAGTTTGCCACCCTGATAGGGAACAGATCAACATCCCATCTGTGTGCCTCCCAAATCATAACCTGGCTCTAGGCCATTGAGAGGTGCTTAACTGCAGTAAGCCTGACAAACTAATAATTCATTTTTTACTCGTTGCAGCAGGACTTTCCTGCTTTTAGACTTCCTTTTAAATAACTTTGCATAAATGTGTTTCTGCAGCAGAGGTGCAGAGCAGATCCGTGTGACAGCCCAGCTCTTGGTTGGGGATGTGGTGAGGTGTGTTCTGTGGCCTTTGTGCTGGACTCTTGAGTGCTTTTGCTGAGGAAGTTTCACTGCAAGTAATGACTTGAAATAAGCAGTTTCCATAACATGATGGTTTTGCTGACTGGAGCTTCGTTTATGCTTTAACACTGATCCACCAAGTGCTGTAGTCTAAAAGTCTTAACTACATAGTGTAATACAATGAACGTGCACAGTTCATCCTCTCAATTTCTGCGTGCTGAAGAGGGAAAAGATATCACCAGTTCTTCACTGACTCCCACAGAGAAGCAAAGAAAGTTGGTTTCTGTGAGAGCTGTCAGCTCTTACTCCTGGAAAAGCTGCTGAGGACAAGAGCTGAGGGCAGCAGTGGCTTTGGCAGTGTTCCTGCAGTGGGATCCTCACTGCACTGCTGCTCAGGAGAGGCAGAGTAACAGAGGGGAGGCAGAAGCAGGTGCAAAAAGAGGCAGGTGAGCAAAACAAAAGTCTCCATAGCCCTGAGGGTGCACACCATTTACTTACTGTCCTGGTGGACTGCTGAGGGATTGCTCAGGAAGGGAGCAGGCTGTTCTCTGAGTTACTGTAGCATGACGCTCCTCCTGCAGGGCAAGATGCTTGGTGACTGTAGCATATGGCTGTACCTTGCAAGCCAAACCCAAGGACTCAATTAAAATCTATGCTACTAAAGTGTTGATGCTTCTTTCCAGCCCTGCTGCACTCACCTTGCATGATTTAGGATGAAGTCAGCCACAACGCATTGCTGTGCTGTGACAGCCTTTAAATACAGACTTGAAGAGCTTGGTTTTTTCAACTGATGAATCATACTAACTTTTTATGTCATTTCCTATAATTGGATTGTCACAGAAGTTCACACTTGCTCCTTCATCAAAAGTTTAAAAAGGTGAAGTGGGCAACTTGGTAGAATAGAAGTAGTAAGAATGGGGGAAGAATTGTAGCCGGTGTTTCTAACAGATGTTAAAACTTCTGGCCCCAGTGTGTGTGTACAGGTCATCCAACCTGGAAACTATTTCAAACAACCAGAAAAAGTTGGGCTATTGGTAGGTAGGGCTCCATCAGATTCAGCTTCTTTTGAACTTGAAACTTCAAGTGTTTGCTGCCCATTTGTGTTGTAGTCAGCTGGAAATACAGATTTGGTGGATGGTAGGTTTCTTCCAAAGAAATACAAATCTGTTTGAAAAGTAGTTTATTGCACAAAGTTGCCATGACAATGGTTTTTAAAATGTGATGTGTAAAGAGCTGCTTGTCCTCTATTTAAGTAGGCTCCCAGGGGAAGGAGGCTGCAGTGCCCTGTCCTTCCCATCTCTTCTTTCTTCCTCTGATAGTTTATAAAAGGAATTATTTAGTTGCAGAAGGCCATCAGAAATTAACATAGAAGTGCCAGATGTTACAATTTTCTTAAATTCTTGAAATTCATGGTATGCTATGGTCAAATAGAAAGAAATCCAAGCTAGTGGTTCCACTGCAAGAGAGGCAGGAACTCCTCGTGTACATTTCAGCTGGCTGGTGGCTGTGCACCCTCACAAGGCAGCTCTTTCAGCAGGAGTGTATCCTAAAAGAGCTGCAAGACCATCAGAGGGCAAAAAAGTTGATTGTGTGGAAGATGAGGTTTGGAAGCAGAGGACATAAATCCAGAGAGAAATGGGCTTTTCAGAGTATCCATCTCAAAAGTAAATGCCTAAAAATGATTCAGCAGAGACACTTCTTTGCTCTGTGTGCATTACAGGCAAAAGTACCACTCTGCAATTTCTACGGAGTTGTAGTGTTTTTAGTACCTGTTTCTCCAGGCTTGTGCATTTTTTTAAAAGCTTTGATCTGAACTAACTTTTATTTGCTGATAAAATTTGTCCTGATCTGCATAGAGGACTGAAGTTTGGGGGAAACTGAACTTACATGGAGATTGGTGTGTGTGAGAAGAACTTACTTCATGGCTGTCTTTCTACATCCATCCCCTACTTTTTACTAAAGAAAGCACTGAACAAGCTGATGTTCCCACTTGTTTCCTTAGAAGTATCACGTTAAGTTTGCAGAAAGGCAGATTTTGATCACCTGTCTGCACCCTGGTTGTACTGAGAGCTGTAAAAGCAAGACAGTTTAGTGTTTGTTAGCATGGTAGAACAGAGGAGTTTTGCCAGAGCTTTCTTGGTGTTTTTTCTAGATGAGATACAAACAGAGGTGTTGATTAGTTGCTGCAGTTGCAGCTCTTGCTACACAAACCAGACATACCTTTGTCTGTCATCTTTTTTTCAGAGCGTTGTTGTTATGTAGCAAAGCTGGGAATTCAAGAGAAGTGAAGTTGAGCCAGCTCAACTGATCATGAGAAAACAAACATAGAAAAGAATGTGCTAGAGAATGAAAAAAGAAAATTACTTTCTAGACCCAAATTATGCTTTGCTAGGTAGCAGCTGTCTGGCATTCACAGATTAAACAGCCTCTCAGCTAACATGCATTGGCAATGGTAGCATGTCCTCTGTTTTGCTTTGAGTGCATGAAATGAGGAATTAACTCTCCCCTGCTGAAAGCCATAAAAGTATCTGGAAGTGTGTGTTTACTCCTAACAAACATTTCAACTTGTCTGTTGTACTCAGTACCTGATTTATGTTCTATATGACAATGCAGAGTTAGTGGTGTTAGTGCTTCTCTGCAAGTCAAAAAGTGAAATAGTTTTATAAAAGCAGTCTTTCAACAAATGGATTTTTGCCATGAAAGGTTTTATTAGGTGCATAGTTGCTTCTGAGAGATTTGATGCATTTTATGGTTTTTGTAGTCTCTTCCAAATGTAATGATTTGTGTGGTTCTTTTGTCTTGCAGTGTTCCATGTGGAATCCAGGGAGCCTGGAGGAGGCTGTGAGAGCTAGTGGAATGATTCCCTGTGTTGCTGAAACTAGGTAAGTATTAGATGTTTGCTTATAAGATCACTTGCCCAGCATCATCTGTTAGAGCAGTGATTGGTTCTGATGAGGCTGTTGCAATGATCCTGTTGCTCCTTCCCAAAGGAAAGCTGTGTGTATCTGTTCAGAGATGGAAAAACATGGGGAACCCAAGGTACTGTTCCCTGCTCTCTGCTATTTTAAAAGTTGTGTATACCTGTTCACTAACAGGCAGATAATGCATAGAGAAACTTTTCAAAGTTCTTGCAGACTTAGCTCAAGTGTTCGCAAAAAGTAGAGTCTGGGCTGAGACTTGGTTAAGTTCTAGCAATGTTGTCTTTGCCTTAGCTATTAACTGCTACTTGGGAAGGGATTTAATGGTTGGCTGAGCTGTGTCCCCTTTTGTCATGACATTTCCTAAATTTGTCTTTGAGGTGTTCTTGAATGCATGGATTTTTTTCCCACCTCTCTTGATATTTTCTGTTTTGAAACTCATTGAAAATACCTTCTGATGCAACACCTTATTAAACAGCATAATGCTTGGTTGTGTTTTGTTATTCTCTGGATGTATTCAATATTTCTATTACTACAATAACGTTAGTCATTAAAGAAAAGTACAAGGTTACTTAAACATCTCATTTGCATCTTCTTTCCTCCTGCCAGCTCTCCCCCACTTCAGTTCTGCTGTTTTAGTTGTGCCATGGTGTGCTTTTAAGACAGAGAATTATTAATGAGTCACTTTAATGTTTTGTACCCTTCAAATTTTGGGTTACATGGGATCTGGTTACTTGAAAATTATGGTCACTTGAAAAATGTGACCAGAAAAAAAAAACAAAAGCGAGCAAAACAAAAACCCACCACAAAAAAAAACAAAAGAAAAAACAAACAAAGAAACAAAACAACCCCCCCATAAAACAAACAAACAAATAAAAACCCCAAAATCCCCACCCACACTCGAAAAAATCCCCAAACAACTTTAGCAAGCATTAGTGAGGTCTTTCCAATTTTTTCTAGGTTTTCCCTTTAATGTATTGGGCAACACAGTTCTACACCTCAGTAGTTCTTCGAGGGTGGGTGGCTTCCCTTTAACTGGCTGTAGGCACCAGCAGTTGTCTTCCTGTGTTTCCCCTTGCTTACTCCCTTCTAGAAAGGACCACAGAACACCATTGTTGATCTCTGCTTTGCTTTCCTGTTGTGTGGAAGGTGGTGGCCCCATGGGCATCTTGGTGATTCATGTTTACTGTAGGTTGTTGCTTAATACTTGTCTGAGTAATCAAACTTCTTTGGGAGCACTGTGTCCTGTAGTGCTGAATGCATTCCAACCTTAGTCCTAAATTTTTATCTTTTTTAGTAGAACAGCAAAACTGGTGATCAGCACTGCCTTTTGTGCCTCACTGTTACACTGTACCAGCCTGTTAAAGTAGTTTTGCTCATAGGAACCAAATCCTGACAGGAACTGGTGCTTTGCTGCCAGTCCAGTGTAACCTTTGGGTACGTGAGGAGTTGCTCTGCATCCAGCTGGGAGAAATTCCTCTGCACATCCTTGTGCCTGTGCTGTGACCAGCATGGCCTGGGTGTGCCATCTGCTTTGCTCTGCAGTTAAATGAGGAGCTCTGGTCATTTTCCTGAGTGCTTTCTCCTACTCCTTGAACGCTGACCTCAGTGCAGCTCCCGGTGCTGCAACTGGATCCTGTCCCTTAACAAAAGTGCCGAGTTCTCCCACTTGTTTCTGTCTCCTCCTGGGACTCTTGTTCTTTTCATGCCTTGAAACCTGAGTCATGTAGGAAGCGGAGGTGACCAGTGAGTGAAGTGGATCCAGCTCAGTGCAGGCATTTTATAAAAGGGTAACTGATGGAGCTCCAAAAGCCTTGTCTCCTAAAAAACCACAGAGCCTCACAAACTGCCAGCGGATGCAGTCTGACTTTTTTTTTTTTTTTTTTCCAAGCTGGTTTTGCTATTTTTGGGGTAGAATGCTTTAAAGTATCTGGCACATGGCATCAAGTTTCACGTAGTAGAAAAGTGAGGAACTGCAGCAACTGTACTTCAGTACCTTCCAGCATTTGTTCATAACGAGCAGGATTGTGCTCTGAAAACCTCCTTGGCAGGGAGGAGAAGGAAGAACTCTGTTCCTGCAGGGAGGAGCAGGGCTAGCAGTGCCCAGACAGGGGCTGTTCAGGAGCAGCAACAGCTCCTGGTAAGGCAAGTAGGTTGGAGTACAGAAAATGAGGGGTACACTGTGGGGGAGGAGGTTAACTTGTGTTCCGTGTGTTAATGTTACCGTGGTCTCTGTGGGTTTTGGAAAGAACTGTCAGGACATTTCCTTACATACAGGTGTTTAGGAATGACAGCAAATGACAATAAACCCTGTCTGTTTCATCACACTGGTGATGTCAGCTTGTAGACTTGAGTATTAGATTATTATCATCATTACTACAAGCTGTTGCTTAGGAAGCATGACAGCATGAATCACTTCCATTAGGAAGATTTATGGACAGAGTATGTGAGTTAGTCTTGCAAACTTTTTTTTTTTTTTAAGCTCTAAATTTGGATGAGTACATTAAATTGGATTAATCTTTGTCCTTTATGCTGCCTGTGATTTGACTACTACCAGCTACTTCAGCTGACAGTACTGTCCCCTAACAGGCAGCTTTTCTTTAGGCTGTCTGTAGGGTAAAGCCATTCCAGACCCCCAACAGCTAATAACTGCTTTTATGTGTTTATGCAGAAAGTTTTATAAACTAGCTAAACTCTGCTTTAATACTAGTTTTTACTTAGGTTTTTTATGCTGTTCCTTTAGTTGCATGCTTATCTCTAAAGAAAAACTTCACTGAAGTCGTGCTTAGCTGCCTTTGAGAACCTGATGGAAGAGAAAGAATTAGTGTAGACTGAGCATTTGAATTCTGATGAATGTAAAGGGGGGGAAGACAGACTCTGATCTGGAAGCCAACTGCTAAGTAGTAATTTACACTGTCCAATAAAATCCTGTTTCTTTTCGTGTAATGAAAAAACGACTGGTACAGGCTGGAGAAGGGAAGGCAGGTAGTTGAAACCACTATCTTGGCTGTTGTACTGCCAAAATTATCTTTTTTGCTCATTAAACTGCATACATGCTGTTTTGCCAAAACAGGTATAATGCCTAAGAGAAGATTTGTGTCTAATCCTAATTTTACAGAGGATTCATTTGTGCTTGGTGCTGATGTTCCAAACTGGTTGACAGCTTAAAACAGGGCTTCAGACTCAGTAGAGCTTTACCCAGGAAAGAACACAGAAAAATTGCCATAACTTCTATTTTATTTCTTAATTTAAAAAAAAAAATCTCTTTTCTTTCTTGTTCTGCTTCTGTAATCTGGAGGCAGTAAACAAAGACAAGGCAAACCCAATATTTATGTTTGAGGCTTTTGCCTAACTGACAGTGGAGGTGAAATGCAAATAAGTGGGTAAAGGAGGAATATGATAAGCAATTTCTTTCTTGGAGTTGATGTTTCTGAGAAATGGAGTGTCCATGGTGTGCCTGCATGCTGATAGGATAAGGTCAGAGTGCTGGCTTGGTTTTGATAGGAAAAGTTTAAGAAACCTTTCTGTGGGTAAAATATCTTTTCAAGTATGCAAGGCTTGAACATTGTGATTTATAAAAACAGAGTATGATGAAATAATTTTGGTATTTCAATTTTTTTTTTTTTTTTTTAAGAAAGATGAACTGCTATACTTACCTGCAAGTGTATTTGTCTGTAAAAACTTTCATTATGAAGGCCCCCCACACCCATCTGCTTTGTTACCTGAAGGGAGGAGCCCACTTGAAATAATGCATGATTTCTAACACCATCTTTCATGCAAAATGTGTTGCTGCTGTTCTGCAAAGACACTCTCTGTGTGAGTTACTAACAAAAATCTAGATTCCAAACTCTACTTAAAAGAAAAAAAAACAAAAACAAACCCCCAGCTTTCCACCCCATCCTTCCTTTACCTCCCTTCTCCCCCCACAAAAAAGACTCCAACCCCCTTTTGCTCATTTGCTGAAGGCACAGTCTAAATCTAATGCCTAAGACTCTGCCCCAGGTTGTCCCACCAGAGTCCCTCCCCCAGTGCTTTGTTTTAGTGTTTTATATTCTATATATAAAATGTGTGTATACTTTTACAAACCATTTCCTTGAAAATATTTCTCTGTTAGAGTAGTCTGTCTAGATGAAGTCTGTATGTGAATCAACCTCTTTGTAACCTATGTTACAGTAAGAATTTTAGGAATTTCCTTTATTAGGACCCGTTAATGTACTGCAACCACTGAGTGAGCTGCATTGATTTTTAGGTAAAACAGCCCAAAATTGCCTGAAATTTATGGCATATGCCAACCTCCTGTACACTACTCCTTTCAGTAGGCGAAACTGAAATATTCAGAGTTGGTCTCTTAGTGGTGAATGTTATTCCACATTTAATATTTACAATATTCTTTGTGGGGAAACAGCAGCTTGACTCTGGAACTGTTTTTCAGGTTAGCTGACTGCTATTAGTGGCATGGTGAGATGTGTTGAAGATCAGCTGCCAGGGTGTCCGACGGGAAGGGGACCACTCTAGAAGCTGGGCTTGCAACATCATGGGCCAGTGTGTCACCAAGTGCAAGAATCCTTCTTCTACCCTTGGCAGCAAAAATGGGGAAAGGGAACCTGGCAGCAAGTCGCATAGTAAGAGAAGTGCAGTCCACAAAGATGACCATGGTTCAGCTTGTGGGAAGTCTACAGGAGATATACTTGTGAATGGGACAAAGAAAACTGATGCTGCTGTAGAATCTAGTCAGCCTCCAGCCTTTTCTGGAGATACAAAGAAAGACTCTGTTTCCAGTGCAGAAGAATCTTCACTCCAAAGGATTGGGGAGTTGTTCAGGAGGTATAAGGATGAACGGGAAGATGCCATACTGGAAGAAGGAATGGAACGATTTTGCAATGACCTCTGTGTTGATCCCACTGAATTTAAAGTACTAGTTTTGGCTTGGAAATTCCAGGCTGCTACCATGTGCAAATTTACAAGGTTAGTTCTTGTAGAACTTGTAATTATTTTCATATGTTAAAGTATATCCTGTCATCTGTATGTTGGAGAAACAGCCTCATTAGCTTCACTTGCTTATTTCTTCTAGTACTTAGATTTTCATCAAATTAATTCCTACCACTGCAGAAGGTAAGCTTTGTATTGTCCTCTTTTCCCCTTCACAGTGAATTTCAGAACTGAAAATATGCTTTTGGACATCATGGTGCTAAAGGTGAACAGTACAGTGAGATTCTGTAGACATTACTGTATCCAGCATTATCTTGCTGATGAGATTGGAGACTGAAATTAATTTTCACTTTAAAACTACTGTGAGATTCCTCAGTAATTGATACCAACTGTTACCATTCTGTGAAAAAATGACAGACTGCTTCCTAAGAATTGTTCTTGCCCAGTGCTACACTTAATGTCTTTTTCTAAGAGTAATCCTGTTAAAGCACCAAGAGGGAAGGAAACTCAAGGTATTTGACACCAGTAGCTGTTTCATACTGGCTGATGAGTACTTAAAGTGCTGTCTGTCCTTCTGGACAAGGAGGTCAGTCAGCAGGCTTATAGCATGTGTGATGCTCCAAGAAATGACAGAACACCTAAAACTTACCAGAAAAAAAACCAAACCAAGCCAAAACCCCAAACTACAATACCTTCCCCCCAGCTTGATTACCATGTCCAGGTAAGAGGAAGTAAAGGCTTCCTGCAGGGACTGGCTGAGAGGGAATGGATTTTTTATTTTTTGGTCTATCTAGACTGCTTTGAGTAAAGCTACCTATTTTTATTCAATAGAACTTTCAAAATTGCTTTGATGTTTTAAGCCTTGAACCAAGCCTCTGCTATTCCCTGGACACAGATTTTCCAGCACATACAGGGGGCTTGGGGATGTGAGTGTATGTCAAAGGGTTTCAGGGTTACTCTGAATGCAAACGTTGGTTTGCTGGAGCTGATGGCACAAGTATTTCCAAACATGGTAAAGGAATTGCAGGTAGTGTCTGTGATTCTGCACAACCAGCATGAGTTTTAGTAACATCGTTTTGATTTCCTTGGAGGGGGCAAATCTAGTGGTAGGAGGTTACCTTTGTTTAGGGCCATGCTCCTTGATACCAGCACTGATTGACTTCTTCCATCAAGGAAAATAATGTGGTTGTCTGTTTTCCTGAGCACTGCCCTATCTTCTGTCTACCCTCCAGCCCATCCTGCATCAGCCTGCTGGCTTTGCTTCACATTTGCTGGTTACACCACTTGCTCCTGAGCACTAGAGAAATCACAGCTGACCATCTACCCACTTGGCCACATTGTTAGGAGGCTAATTGATACAGGACTGGTGCTTTGAACAGGGTTTGTATGTTGTGCTGCAGCCTGTGCTATGTGATGCCATGCACACAGCAGGTGCCTTTGCTGACCATCTCAGTTGGCATCTGTTTATTTTGCAGGCTGGAAGAGCAACTAAAAACCACAGGAAAGCCACTAGTTAATGGCTCTATCCCTTGAGAACAGCTCACCCAGAGCACCAGCATTTAGCCATGGGTGATATCAAATCAAGCTGGTTTATACATGGTGCTGTAGAGCATAAAAGTGCTGCTGAATGTGTAGTGTAGAGTAGTCAGCCAGCCAGAGAAATCTCAAATGCCAACAGCGTCCCAGCAGATCTGAGTGGTGTCTATGGCTGTTTAAGCCATTTGGAACTTCTTGGAAATTTCTTTTTCCAATATCTCCTATTGCAAAGGGCTTTGTGCCACCTGGGCTGGGAGCACATCTTGTCCAGATAGCCCCTCCCCATTTGTCACAGTGGGGAGGGAGATCGCAGTGCGGGAGGGCGGTGGGAAGCACTCGCATTAATTTCTCTTCTCTTGCTTAATAGGAAGGAGTTTTTTGAAGGCTGCAAAGCAATAAATGCAGACAGCATTGACAGCATCTGTGCAAGGTTCTCCAGCCTCTTGAATGAAGCCAAGCAGGAAGATAAATTCAAGGATCTCTATCGTTTCACCTTCCAGTTTGGCCTGGACTCTGAGGAAGGACAGAGGTCGCTGCATCGGGAAATAGCCATTGCCCTTTGGAAATTAGTCTTCACCCAAAACAAGCCCCCAATTTTGGACCAGTGGTTACACTTCCTCACTGAGAACCCCTCAGGAATCAAGGGAATCTCCCGGGACACGTGGAACATGTTTCTAAATTTTACTCAGGTGATTGGACCGGACCTTAGCAACTACAGTGAGGACGAGGCCTGGCCGAGTCTCTTCGATACCTTTGTGGAGTGGGAAATGGAACGAAGAAAAAAGGAAGAGGAAACCAAATGTGTTACCTATTCAGACACAGAGGGCCTGTGTGTGGAAGAACAGACTTAGCAGCATCAAAGCAGCAGTGAGGAAAACAACCTGTTGCCCTTCATATATTTTAAACTCTGGATGTTTCTGGAAATTACCGAGACTCCAGATTTTTCTACTTTACACCTTTTTCTGCCTTGTCTTTGAAAGGGCTCTAAAATGCTGTATCATGTTTTAGGCACTTTCTTAATTTTGGTTATTCCTTTTACTCTTGCCCTGAAATATTTGACCCTGGCTACAAGTTATAAGTTTTGGGGTTGTTTAAGACTTCTGATTAGTATAAGTAAGTCTGATATTTCTTGCACAATGTAGATCTTTTTAGTTAGGTTAAATTAACATTGTTAAATTATACAGTGCCAGATTAAGTTTTTCATACTACATCTGTCAGGGCAGGTCTGTACTGTGTGTAGTGCTGTTTACATTGTTGAAATTTTAGGCTGTAATAATTTTAAGGTTTTATACCAAGATGAACAGCAGTGTTAACTGTTAATATAAATGCATTAATCCCCCCCAGTAATAAGACTCTAAAAAACCAACACGAGCAACAGCTTTTTGTAAGATTGCAAGTTCCCATTTTAAGCTAACACTTAGTGAATGAGCCCAGATCATTCCGTTCTTTGGACTTTCAAACTAAATGTTGGGATTGTTTTATAAAATTACTGTACCTGTCAGTCAACTGAGTGGTAGATGACTTTGTATCCAGATCTCTTACACATGACATAATAAAAGAGCAGTACTACCTCAGTTTTATTGAAAGTGGACTTCTCGATGGACTTCCATTTTCTCTGGAAGTTGTATTTTTGTGGTTACATGAGAATATTTTTACTTGACTAAAGGAACCAAAGGTTCTGCTTCTTAAGTTTGCTAAACATTGACAGAAGCAACATATAGACCCTAAGTCTTCAAGGAAAACTGTGGTATAATTCTGCTTTAATTCGTTTGATTTATACCTAAAGTATAACCTTACTTGTCTGGCAAGCACAGTACTTCTATGTAAAGGAAATATTTTTTGCATTAATTTTGAAAAAACAGTTTTTTTAAACCTATGCTTAATTGCTAAATTGCAGTTAATACTCCATACTTTCTGGAGCAACAATATTGGCATCTGATGACAGAGTGAATTCCTAATGTGTTCTTAATGACAACAGTATAGATGAGTCATTTTTAGACTGATTTGATAATATTTGGATAGGAGTCAATTTATTATTTTACAATGCCTGTATTGGGAATATTTGCCTGTTGAAATTGTTGTGACTTAAAGGGAGTTTTATTAACACTGGTTGAAACTTTTTTGGTTATCGATGCTACCTTTTTTTAATTTTTAGTATGTCAACTTTTTTACACCTTTTGGTAAAAGGGATGATTGCCAAGGCTTTCTACAGAGCTAAGTACTGGCTTAATGAATTTGATATACTTCCATTACACACCATTTATTTTCAGAGCTGTATTTCAGAATCATAAACTGGTTTCAATCTAAAAAACAAACCAAAAGCCCAAAACAAAAAATCTGGACAGTGATCCATAGCATCTAATTGCTTTTGTGACATAAATGTTTTAAAGCTAAAAGGAAACAGATTTTGCTGCTTTTGCTGCTGTGCAGCCTATGCAATAGCTTGGGTCTGAGATCATAAATCACTAACAAAATGTGGGTATTGAAGGCTGTTTAAAAGCAAACCCAAAAGCCACAGATAGCACCTCTTTCATCTAATCAAAGGAGAGTTTGGTCTGTACTGCCTTTGCAAGGTCTTGCTGGGAGATGTGGTAAACTAGAAAACAAATGTCATTGTTCCAGATGCAGCTGAATCTGTCCCTTTGCAGGAGGAGAGCCCTGAACTTGCTGTATTATAGGTAAATGTACCCAAAGCTTTGTCCTTGCTACTATAACCTTCCAAGCTACTGTGGCACAAGCACTGTTTGGCAGCAAAACCTTACTCTGATTTGATGAGCAGAGCAGGACAAAGCACTTGTGGTTGTATAATTGAATTTCTATTGAGTTTTGCCAGTCCTGTTACTTTAAAAAGAAAAAAAAAAAAATCCCCAACAGAGAATGCTTTGTTAGCAAAAGTTCCAAGTGGAGACAGATTCGATAGAAAATGAGGATTGTATTTATCTTTGAGACTACTAATTAATCTGGCTATTAAATGCTTTGGTCATCACTTAATTATTTTTTTTTTCTAAAGGGAATTTAAAATGCCCAGAGTGTGAAAACTATCAGCTGGGCAGCCAGGGCCTGCATGTGCACAGGGTCATGGCAGTGGCTGCTCCTGATTTGTGTGCTGAACTGCAGCAGCTCTGGAGGGTGAGGGATAGAGCTCTGTAAGGAAGGAATTTACCTTGTGGTCTGAATGTGGACTGCAAGAAGGGGATAAATTTGTAGCACTTCAAGGCTAAGCCATTTTAGTGTATCAAATGTAATACAGCAGCCTTGTAATGATGTAGTGGTGAATGTATAAGGGAGAAACTTGTTTCCTGTGGGGAAAAGGAAGTTCTCATACATACAATTCTCAGAGGCTGAATTCCAGTGCTTTCCATACAAGAGGATGGCCTTGCTCTTGTTCTGCTGCCTTCAGCCTAGCAGAAGCAACTCCACCCATTGGGTAGAATATTTGGAAAAATAGCCAAATGATCTATCTAGCAAAGTACCATTTATTTTTAGCCTAACATGAATTTCTTCATTGCCATTTACAGAATATAAGCCAGACCTGTATCAGTTTTAAACTCCTGAACCAGGAGCTGAAGGTGCAACTCTGTGGCAGTGCTGACAGTGAGAGGGGGCATCAGACCTTCCACTGGATTTCCTGGTGATTTTATGATCCTAAATAGACCATACTCTGTAATGCTGGTGTACCTGTGTGGGAGTAGTGGGAGTTTTGTACTTGTTTCTGAGAAGTTTTAACAATATTGGAGACTGAAAATATGCTTGTTTAATGGTTAAACTGTGAGTATCTGTGGAGCAGGCCAAATACATTCACTTTTCATTTTGATATAATTTTAATCTTTATTTTGTAGGGCACAGGACTGTAGTAGACAGTGATGCTGATGAAATCCTTGAAACCATTGCAACTATTTAATTTTTTTTATTAGAGTATGCATTAGAAAACTTGGTGCATGTAGTGAATTTGCTGCAACTTGGGATAAATTAAGTCTATAAATAGTTTTAGTAATATATTGGAAAACTGGTCTGACATCCACACACGGGCATTTTATTGCCTTCCCATATACACAAAGAAATACAGCTCCTGTAAATTTTACTCCCCAGTAATGAAACACTGACCACCTGCACCATATTATTGTTTGCAACACTTTTGGCTCCCAGATCAACTGGAGGCTCAGTTTGCTGATTTTTTACTTGTGTGGGCGTGTTTCTGAGGTTAACTACTATTTATTGATTAAAGTAAGGATTTGAAAGATTTCTCCCATGGCTGGCCATAAAAACTGGTTGATGGATTGAAACAACACTGAATTGTGAGTTTACTTGCTGCTGGTGCTATTTCATATGGAGAATTATAGCTTTTTAATACTGTGCAATTGTAATGGAAGAACCACAGGAAAAATAAATGAGGTTGTGGCAGGTGACCTAAATCAGACAGCTGAAGTTCTGCAGCAGTTCTCTGTGCCTCAGGGTGAGCACTGGCTTCCCCAGGCTGGCACAGCAGATCTGCTCACCACTCAGCTCTGAACCACTGTAGCTTTTCAGGCAAGCACATTTAAGAGCATGAAGGAAGCCCACCCCCTGCTGCTGTCTATCCAGAGACACAGAGCTGGCTGCAGATAGATGCAGCCCCTCTGGAGCCCCATGGCAGGGTGGCTGCTGGGGGGGCTCAGAGTGCTGCAGGGGGCAGCAGCTTTGCCTTTGGTTTTTATTTCACTCCATGTGTGTCTGTCAGACCCTGAAGAACCCATGGATCCCAGGACAGGTATTAGCCTGTCCCCTGTGGTTCCCAGACGTGGCTGTTCACTGTCTGGTGACCTTAGTATGTTCATGACATTATCAATGGAAGTATCTTCCTTACTGTTCTAAGCCTTTTTTCAAAACAAAACAAAACAAAAACCAAACAAAACCCAACCCAGTTAAATTAAAGAAACACCGTGTAGTTAATGTCATGATGTAATTTGTTGGCTGAGGTTCTGTCATGCCCATTCACTGGGGAGTTACTGGGAATGGGACTTGTGAGTTTACTGTGAGTTTCTGGGACTTGGAGCCTTGTGTTCTGCAGAGTGATCCTTTTTTAGAAGATCCTTGGTAAATTGGGCACCCAGTTCTTCCCCTGAACTCACTCTGCTCAAAATGGGTGTGTGTGAAGGTACCCTTTCTTATTCAAATGGAAGGTGATTAACAAGAAACTCAAAATTCTTTCAATATACAGCAAAACAAATATTTTTTCAAATCGGTATTGAAAATTATCTGCTTAAATTTTGTTGTGTGCAAACAAAACCACCAGTGTTAAAATTTACTCTCTGGACTACTGAAGATTCAGTCTTTGGTTTTATATTGTCAGCTGAAGTGAAATATATGAGATTGTAAGACAGAAGGCTGTAACTCCTTCACTATGAAGTACATCGGTATCTCTACCTCTTGTTCTTAGACTTGAATAGTTTAAGGTTACCATCCTTTTCTCCCAGGACTTTGTCTGGATGAGTAATCTAATTTTTTTAATTGACCCAAGTATTACCTATTTACTGTACTTTTGGGTGTATTGCTTTTAATCTGGATACAATTGCCTCTTGGAAAGGGAGCCAAGTCAAGCTGCAAACAGAAGTGTCTCTTCTCCTGGGTGCTAGTTTTGGAGTGCAATAGAATGACTGGCTGGAGCTGCATTGCATGTGGCTCAGGGGTTTTTGTCACACATCCCCTTTCCTGGTCAGGCTCCCTGTACTGACAGTAAGTTGAAGATGGAGCAGCTGCTTCCCAAGCAGAAGGCATCAGGCTTTTCATTCAGGCCCTTGAAAACCTTTAGGAACCCACCTGATGCAATGCTGTGAGTGTAGTTTTCCTTTGATGAACAGTGCTGCTTTTTGTTCCGTGTTGGACTCTGCCTCTAACACCCAGCAAAGATGGGAGCTGCAGAAGTGTAAAGGTCACACACATCCTTTTCCTCCCTGAGGCCAGAATCTCACTCAGGATAAAGCCCTCATTCTGGGGCAGAGCTGGAGTGTTCTCAAGTGTATTAAAGATGCCAGAGTGGCTTCAGTACCAGCCCACTGTATTCAGGAATGTGTTTGGGTAGTGTCTCTTTTCATGCAGTGCATCTGTGTCTCTTCCTTTCCTCCTCCAAAGAAAACTGGAACAGAATTACTGTCATTGGGAACCCCACATAGATATTATGCCATAGCAACTGTTGCTACAAGTTTCTTCTTCTAGTCTGAGGGCTCCTTTTGGGGTGTGACCTCTTGCACTATCTCCGTGAGCACATATTTGAAGGGACTGGGAGGTGTGATCTGTAAAAGGAGCATGAAGGTATTAGTCCTGCTAACAGCTTGCCTTAAATCTCTGGTGTTACAGCAGCTCCTCACTACTACTGCAATCCCCAGACTTTCTGTAGTTAGGTTTTAAAATCCATTCTGGAGGTTGTACAACTTACTTATTTTTACAATGCTTCTGTCTCTGCTTAGTTGCACTCTTCAGATAAGCCCTTTTAGGATGTCATTTCACACACACAAAAAAACCCCCAAACCTCCCAACTAGTCCATCTCTGATGTTGCTATAATTTTGTGGGGGTTTTTTGTTTTTTGGTTTTTTGGTTTTTTTACATCCCTCTCATAAATTTTATTGGGACTAAAGGTTGCCTACTGTTGGTGTTTACTTGAATGTTGGCATTTTATGCAGTTACAACTGCTGACTCTGCTCTTCTCTGGGCCCAAGAGAGGGGAGATGGTGTGACCAGAGGTGACAAACCTGCAGAGGATCAGTGGAGCTGAGGGCTGCTGTTTGTGTACTCCCATGTGTATTACAGGTTAGGGGACCTCACAGACTGCTGCTTTGTATTTTGAAGTTGTGACTTTTTTTTTTTTTTTTTTTTAAGTGACACTAAACATAGTTATCTTAAAATATGCTTGCTTTTGTATCTCTTTAACAGTCTTTTAAAAATGGAGATGGGTTGGCAGGAGTGGCTGGGGGACCTTGTATTGTTAGTTGGTGTTACCTGAGTCCCAGGAGACTTGGATGGAACTGGCAGACTGAAGGCCTGACACACTGCAGGGAGGAGAAGGGCCTGGGAGAGGCAGTTGACACAGCTGGATTTCTTGGAGTACTTGCTTGTGGATATGGGCCTCAGTTTAGCCTCATGTCACCTGTTGTGGAAGGAATGCGTTTTGGTGTTTGCTGCCAGGGATGTTAATTCTTAGGAGACAGTGAGCACACCTTCCTGTGGCTTTCCCTGAACTGCACAGGAATCCAGCTAGCTGATGGATCTCTCCTTCGTTAACCAGCAAGGGTGGATAGGATCACATTGCTGTTCTGGGGGGGAGAGTGGGGGTCTTTTGCCTTTTCAGACTTACCCACAAGATAACCACGTATGAGCCAATTTTCTCACTCTGGGAAACAATGGATGTGCTGTGTGCAGGCAGCAGTGTCAGGGTGCTGTGCAAAGGTGATGCTTGGCAACAGCTGGACTCAATTCTGTCTCATGCAGGATCCTTTCTTTTTAAAGGGTTGTGGCCAAATATGAAGAAATGATCTAGAGGAAATGTGGGATAAGTTCAAGATGATGCACCTACCCAGTCCTGTTTGTTTGTAGGGTTACAATTGCTTTTATCAGATTTTGCTCGCTGTTGTTGTCTGGACCAGAAGGGAAACAGCATCTTCTAGAATGTGCAATTTAAGGCACAGTGCAAAAAAGGTTTTTAACAAGAAGGTTGTCTTTGCTTGGTAGCAATCCTGAGTGCAATGTTTTTGTCATGTCCCTTTTGGAAGAAGAGCATTAAGTGCGGTCTGAGATTTTTCTTACAAGCGAAGCATTGGTTTGTCCTTTACTGACTTCTTGTGGAATTTGTGCCAGATGTATATTAAATATTTTGGTGCTTTTTTCTAATCTAAGTTGCCATTCATTTACCTGTGAGATAATTGTATTTCTGTATATTTAAATGACCAACCCCTTAAAGAGGAGAGAGAAAAAAATAATAATCCTTTAGCCACGATGTATCCTGCCTGCTGTAGCTTTGTAGATGTTCCAAAGCTTCTGGGCTTCCTGTATTCCAGTGAGGTCTGAGAGGACCAAACAGCCACAGAAATCTAATCCACTGGAAAGGGAACTTGCACAGGGTTCTGTGCATTGCTGAACAAATGAGTAACAGTTGTGGTGTTTACATAATGACACAGTGTTCACTTCTTTTGTGCTCAAGCTTTGTACAAATGTTTTATTTAAAGCTGAAGTCCTTTTTACATTTTCAATTAAAAGAGGACAAATTAATTATTTTTTCATGCCTATAACTAGGACTGTTGCTGGTTTTGTTTGTCTTCTCCAGAATCTCTCAAGCAGGAATCCTGGATGCTCATTAAGTTCTGCCTAGTCCTCACAGGGAGGTGACAACATCATTTTTAAGTGCATGGAATGAGAACTGTCTGGGGTTTTTTCAACTTTACAGTGCCAGTGGCTACAAGGAGATGCTGGATGTCATCAGTCCCAACAGGAGTATATTCCTAGCAGGATGAGTGCTGGGGCAGTCTGCCATTCACCCCTGTGGCCAGCTCAGAGCTTCCACGGAGCTGCCTGACCCCGTGGTCTCTGCTGGGCTGGGGGCTGCAGTGGGAGCTGGAGGTGCTGGGACTGACCCCTCTTTCAGTTTGTATTAATACCAGTGTTGATGCTTATCCTGGTTTGTATTTGCTACAGCCAAAGGCTTATTGAGAGTAGATAAAGTACCTCTTGAATGAAAAACAAAACAAAACAAAAAACAAAAAAACCAAAAAAACACAAACCCAAAAATCAACCCCCCCCCCAAAAAAAAAAAAACACCAAAGAAAAACCACGTGGTTGCATTGATCCCACTTACTAATAGCATTAATTTCAGCAGTTTGGGGGGCTTTGAATTCAGACAGGGAGGATGCTGATGTAAGCATCTACTACCCACTCTCTAGTGCTGTGTTTGTCTTTTCCTTGCCTTTATTTTTCCCTGCTTCTCCCTGCAGCAGCTCCCAGCTTCTACTCTGCAAGTTGCTCTCTGCTCAAAAGCCCAGTGACATAAACTTGGGGTTGGGCAGTAAGAGGGTAAGCAAAAGGGAGAGCAAGAGAAAGCACATATTCTATCAGCTGTATTTAATAATTTCTGGAATTAACTTATTTCAGCTTTATGTCAGCTTATTCTAATGCATATCAAGAAGTCCCTTGTCTTACATTCAAACCTTATACAAATTATTTCCTTTATTTATTTATTTATTTATTTATTTATTTAATTGTTGAATGCTCTCATTGCTGTCCTCATGCTTGGCAATTCCAGATGTTACCAGGAGATTCTCAAGCAGCCTTTTTATTCAGGTAACAATGGCTGCAATGTAGAGGGCTGAGGCCATCAGGTTGCACATCACCTCATCCTACTGCTGCACCTCCCCTTCCAGCTCCCTGCTGAGAGTTATCTGTGTGTGTCACACCACCATGTGCTTTCCTTAAAATGGCCCTTGTCCCTCCCACAGTCACATTGTAACTTTGTATTTTTGTGTGTGTGGGGTGGTCAGGGAAGGAGGAGAATGTGGAGATTGTCCAAGAAGGATGAATCACTTATTCCTTTTTTCCATGGACTAAGTACAGGACTTTCCCAGAAAGCAGCGATTGCTTCAGGGCTGGCACAGCACGTTTCCAGAAATCCACACAATTCCCAAGAACAGCTTTTAACTGAGCAGCTGCTGCAGGTACTACAGTGGCTTGACTGGCCAGGCTGTGTGCTGTGATGTTTGAGTGCAGACAGCCCAGCTGGGACATCTGTCCCTGCAGGGAGTGAGTTGCTGAGTTCCATCCAGCAGTCCCTGGCTGATCAGCTTCTAGGGACCATTCCTCATCCATGGCTCCCCCAATGCCAAGGAACACAGCCAGAGGGGTTAATGGAAATAGTGCTTTCAGATGTTTTGAATAGCTTTTATTTTTAGCCTTTGTAACAGAAAGATACAGCGTGCAAGCCTATTGTTTTTTTTTTTATGGTAAGAGATCTTTACAAAGACATCAATATTTAAGGTATTTAAAAATATCTTAACAAAAGACTTTGCTTAAAAACTTGGCAGTTTAACAAGCACTCCTCCCTCCATCAGCTTTTATTCCCATCAGACCAAGGCCAGACTGTGAGCCATGCATGCTGCAACATAAACAAGAGGTATGTTATTTCTGTTCAGGGTAGCCTTGATGCACATAAACTTTCTGGTCTAGCCCTAGATGAAAAAGTGGTGGTGGTTTTTGTTTTTTTTTTTTAATTATTATTTGTTTGTTTGTTTCTTCCTTCCCCACCCCCAACAATTATTTGGCATTCTTTTTTAAGCACAAAGCCTCTTTTGGACAATCTTCTGGGAAACAGGAGTACAGGAACCTCACTTGGCAAGAGAATTATTCCAAGCCAGGGATGGAGCTGCCTTCCAGCCCCCCCTCAGCAGCATGAGATGTGAGTGTGGGCTCTGGGGGCTGCTGTAGCCACCTCCTCGCTGCAAGCTCCTGAATCCACCTGTTCTGCTAGTGGGATTCCCACCCCTTGGAGATGAGAGACAATAGGCAAGGATGTGCTGAGGACAGGTTGAGATTGCCCTTCAGAAGGAAATTTGGACCTGATGAGCCCTGTGATTTGCTGTGAGAGAGAGAGACAGTGTGGACTGTAACTCCAGAGCCATCCTGTCCTCAAACTTCTCCAGTAGACTGGGCAGTAGGCAAAGTCACTGAGGTGACACAGTGGTGCAGAGAAGAGGCAAATGACTGCTCAGAAATGTAGAAATAACTGATTCAGTTATACCCCTGAAACACAGCTACATGCAGTCAGCACTGCTCTAATAAGGTAGGAATTGCTGCTGTCTCACCTCATATACTATTATTTGGGGGTGTGTGTGAATAACTTAAATGTCCTTTATTTCAGAAGATAATTTAAAGAAAAAAAAACCAACTCCAAAAAAACACCTCACTAAAAATCCTCTAAAAAAATTCTTGAAAAAAAAAAAAAAAGTCACTAGAAACAATTAGAGCAAATCACACCAAGAGCAGTCCATGGCATGCAACGTTCCTGAAATGGCTGCCACTGACATTAAGCCTGAATATATTCTTGGCTTGGGATGCAACTCCCTTCCAGGGACACTGAGTGGTGCAGAGGGTAATTCAGCAGGGTTCTTCTCAGGAACCTTTGTTAGCAAGAGAGGGGAACCTGGCCTGGCTGTCCTGGATCAGGCATGGCTTATGGGCACAACTTACTGTTCAGGTTTTATTGACCTAACATGAAAGTCAGACTAAGTACATTGGCTTATTCAGGCCTGCTCTCAGGCTTTCACTTCCTTGTGCAGGGTTTAAATTTTTAATAGATTGAGATAAAAGTATTTGGCTATTTCCTTGTGTCTTTACAAAAGAGGTGGTGAGTTACCTGTTCACTCCAGGAAAGAGAACAACGCAGAGGGTGTTATCCTGCAGACTTCTGTAAAGCTTTTTGATGTGGTGGTCTAACTTCTTCACCTTTTTCCTTAGATCCTGCTCCTGCACAACACAATATAAGCATCCAAAACCTCAATTCACCTGCAGATCTGTAGCAACCACTGTTAAAAAAGTGTGTGATGAAGCTGACCCTGGGGCAGTGGCAGGGATCAAACTGGTTCTGTTACTGGTGTTGGGCAGTGCCTCCACAGGCACTACAGCTTCCTCCAGTGGAAGTGACAACTGGATCTCCTCTTTCTGTGCAGCCACACAACTTGTCACCTCTCCCTCTGCTGCCCTCACCACTTGCTACACTTGTACACAGCTCTGTTCTCAACTGGAGAGTTCATTTCCTCTGTAGCATCACTCACTGCCCTGAGCAGCTCTGCTGGGGTTTCGTGATGGTTACAGAGTACCCTGTAACTATCACATTATCTCACATGTTACCTCTTCACGTTGCCTCATGGGAACTGATCCCTGACAACCTCTTTGCTCCAGCACGAGGAGACCCTTCAGTTACCTGCAGCTCTGCACCTAATGCTCAAAGTGATCACTCCTGGTTCCCAGGGCAGAACCTCCTCACTGACTGCAATGAACATCAATATAGCCTTAAACTCACAGACAGAGATGGCTGTTCCATTTTCTTATGCATTCCATTTCCTCCTTGCTTCCCATTGCTGTGATTCATTTGCCAAATCCATCTCCAGAGGTGACCTGAAGCCAGAGCATTCCTACTTCTTAGCTTGCTGCCCTTCACAGTCCATCTCTTTATAAATTCAAGGGCATCCACAGCACTCTCTGATTTCTGGAATTCTGAAGCACAAAGAAAAGAGGAAGATGCTTTGGCAGTGATGTTGCTGCCCTGTTCCTTGACACCTGTAGGGCAGGGCTAAAGATGTGGAGCAAGAGAGATGAAAAACTAAAAACCATGCAGCCAGCAGCAACTGTCTTGCTACAGGTAAACATCAGACTAAAAATGCCAGTTACCTACAGCAACACTCCTCCAGTTGTTCTCACCTTTTCACAGGTGAGAACTTGCCTGTGTGAAGCTGTACAGTAGCCACCCTCACACTGAGGCACTGAAGCCAATAAACAATCCTGTATTTTTTTTAATTAAAGGCGGTTTTTTAAAATTATTTTTTGTCCTTTTGACTATTTAGCTGTAAACTGCCCCCCCCCAAGCAACAGATGCTTTCACCAAAGTGTTTTATATACCAGCACTCAGAACACAAGAGCTGCAGTAGATCTTGCTTTCTCTGTGCAAAGTCCCAAGGGCTGCTGAATGAACTTATCTGAAGGAAATAAGCAGGGTATATGTGAAGCCACTTACTGAGGAAACAGCACTTCCTGTGCTTTCCACTCTGGAGATCCTTTGGCAGGAACAGTGTTTCCAGGTCTTTCAGCTGGCTGAATTCTTCCTGCAAGTCTGTCTCTGTTAATGACTTCTTTAGTCCCGCCACATAAATCACACCTTCATTCTCTACATCCAGTTCTAGTTCCTTTATCAGAACATCACAGTCCAGCATTGCTGCAGAGACAGGTCTCTGAACCTGGGGTGGATTCAGCACATCAGGAACAGACACAGCACATCAGACCCCCCTCTCTTCTGAGCCTCAATTTAAATAATTTTCTCCCATTACGAGAAGATGAAAAGCATTTTCCCTCCCTTGAGAAAATATGACTAATGAAGGCTAACCAAATAGTCATGAAAAAGGAGGAGGGAGTGTATTTGCAATGCAGAAGCACTGTAAAAATGAAGACAACCCCCTCTCCATCCCTTGTATATGGCATTTAAGCACCCTGCTACTTGTCTCTTCCTGTTAAATCTGCAGGCAGAGCTCAGAATGCTCTCTAACTCCCTTCTGCTGACAGCCAGGAAAAAAAAGGGCTAAAACCATTTCCTTTTTGCAAGTGGCCCAAAACGGTACCCAGGGAGATGGGAACAGCACAACCAGCCAGCATTTGCCCAGATGCTGTGCAGATGCTGAAAGAGACACTGGCTGCTATTCCTGTGCTCAGCATGTCTTTGGCTTTTGTTATTTGCATTCTTTACCTTAATGCAGGATCCTGCTACCTCAGCTCCATTCAGGCTTTCCACAGCAAGCTGGGCAGCTTCCAGTACTTCATACTGGATACAGACATAGGGCTTGAAACAGAATGATAAGATACTTCAGGCTTATCAGTAAGACACATTAGGCTTCCCTTTTTAAAAGTCACATCTTAGTAAAGTTGTGTTCTCTTTTAAAAACAGAATATAAAAAAGATTTGGGGGTAATATATGTGACACTTCATATACTGTAGCTGTTAAAACCAACCTTCAGGTAGCTCATCAGTTACTTATTTCTTTTCCTCATTAAAGGCCTTAGCCTATCAGTTCTCTCAAGAGGGACAAAATGCATCTCAGCTTCTGTAATGCTCAAAGCCCTCTAGCTTGAACAGGACAGTTAAGCCACATAAACTGTATGTACTCTTGTCATTGTGTGCAGCAGCTTCTAGATACTCTGAATGGTTGTAACCACCAGAAGAAAACCCCAACAGAATAACTGGTATTTCAGTCATTCCAATCCCTATCTCTCCAAGAAATTACTCAGACCTTCCATGCCTGTCAGCAAGCCCAGTGCTTGGAGTGTGCCTCACCTGGTATGTTTCAGTTACCACTGTAAGAGACTGGATTGGTCCACAACTCCCAAATTCTTTTTTCACAGACTTCAGGCAAAAGCCTTCTTCAAAGGGACCTGCGTAAATTGTCAGCATGTCAGTCAGCTTGCTTCTCACCTGTGGGAACACAGATTAGAGAAGGAACTTTGCAAAGCAAAGGAACTAACTGGTGGGTGTCTCCAGATAACTAACATCTCGTTCCAAACTCAGCAATGAAGACAATTCTCAAACACACAGTACCTTCTCACAAAGTTCAGCAACGAGGTGAGATGCAATGTACTCTGGATCCAAACTGAATTGAATGATGCTGAATGTGGACAGGGGAACATCTT
The DNA here is from genome assembly GCA_038090715.1 of Florisuga fusca. Classification (NCBI taxonomy): domain Eukaryota; kingdom Metazoa; phylum Chordata; class Aves; order Apodiformes; family Trochilidae; genus Florisuga; species Florisuga fusca. The sequence goes on from JAAWXA010000038.1 coordinate 3,412,179, forward strand.
CTAAGGCTCTCTGAAGGATCTGGAGGGAAAACAGTGTAAAGGCTAAGAGAAATACAATTGCACTGCAAAACAGACATGAAACTGTTGTACTTAATTTCTATCTTTAATTTTCATTTTTGTCCAAGGAAGCCCTCAGGCAGAAATTATTCTTTAGTGAGTCATGAGAGGATGCAGAGGATCAAAGCTTATTTCTGGAATGGATTCAGCTAACCTGGTATTAACACTCTTGCTAACAGTACTGCCAGTCAGCTTTTTAAAATAGGACTCATCTACCCACCCCCAGAACCAGAACTTGGAACTACTTTGATGCCTGCTTGGACCAACCCACTCTAAGTCCATTCACCTGCTTATTTGAAGTTCTTGGGTTACTCTGACACAGACCAGGAGACTCAAGTTCCTGTTTGCCCAAAAGGAGGGGTTTTTGGCCAGCCACTTGCAAGCAGTCTAAAAAACTAGCAGAGAGAAGAAAGCTGTGAGTCATAGTACTTACCAATATTATTGATAATTAAAAGCTTTCAAGAAGTGCTTGTCACAGAAAAAGTAAAATTTACAAAGAAATCTGAAAGAAGCCTGGAAAATGCTTTGTGAAACTGCAGATGCAAGTTCTGAGAGTTTTTCAGTACTATGCTTCAATTATTTGTCTCTCTGAAGATCCTGATGGCTTCTGAAAAATGTACCATACTTCTTTGATTTCACTGAGAATTCAACTGGAAGAAAACCATGCATATTTGAGAATCTTATTACCATGGTTTGGGTAAATGTGGAGGCTCTTTCAACTGTTTCTGCACTCTACATGTTTTTGGCTGAAATGCAGCTTTCTTCTGTGAGACCTCAGCCAGTTTTTCAGTTGTCAGAAGCATCTCCAAGTTGAGTTGTGCTACCTTGAGGAAGGAAGAAGGTTAGTGGTTGGCTTTTATCTCAGATAATTGTAGCTAACCAAAAAGCATGTGCTTTCTCCATGAGTCACTTAGGCACACTGCACAGCAATGATGAAACACAGGCTTTAATTTCCTGCCTTATTCTTTTCTGTTGTCATTTTCAAGCATGCAGCACTCACAGCATCAACCAGCAATCATCTCCAAAAAAGTTCTCTCAGAAATCGACAACACAAGCAAGAGACTCATAAAAGCAGCTGATTCACTGCCATAACATACAAAGTCTCTCCCTCCTTTCATCTGGAAAAAATAACAGGCAGTCCTGCAGGCTGGAAGCATCTGAATCCTTCTTTAGCCAATGTCCCTCCTCAAGACCAGCAGCAATGCTGATTCTTGTCAGTGTCTGACTACTGAAACTCCAGAAACATTCCAGGTTATGATGATACCTGGATAAATGCTGAGAGTAACAAGCTGTCAAAATTGAGGCCTCTGTCATAGCTCCATTTTCTCTTATATCAACAAGAGGATGGGCAGGAATATCTGGGTTATTTTTCCTCTATAAGCACAGCTTGCACACTCTGCCACAGGACAGAAAACTTAATCAGATGTAGCTACCTTTGCTGGTCCTTGCTCAATGAAGAACTGAGCCAATTCCAATGCAGCTCTAGCATCTTCTGCTGGATCATGCCCAAGCTTCTGTTCAGACTGAATCTCCTTCCTAGGGCATCAAAATTAGGTGTACAGGCAGGTTATCTGCTTTTCCACACTGACCAACATTCTGTCTTTTCTAAACTGGGTCCTTTTCAGGCAAAATAATTTCCCTTTTCCAAAAAGGATTTCAGTTCTCTGCAGCAGCATTCTTGTGAAATACTTCCAAAAGTTACTGCAAGAAATGTTTTTGCAATGTTGAGCAAAAGCACTGTTTACCATGTCTGACAGAAGCAATGTTAATAACTGGCATTCTGATGCATGACTACTTCAGTTTTACTCATTCCTTGACCAATAGGTCACAATTTGCACACAGGCAGGCAGGCAACTTCACACTAAGTGAAGTTTGGCCCTGCAGAGTATTAATGTTCACTATGTGAATGGGGAGAACTGTGTCACTGTGACATGCAGTGTCAGCCAGTACACCTAGGAGTATCATATCAGCCAGTAAATCATACTGTCATACATGAGCCTTTCTTGCTAAGAGCAATAGATCTCATTTGTGTGAGTCAGTGTCTTTGTTGCTCTCCAAGTCACTACACTGGTATTGCTACAGAAAAAATAGTAACTTTGATGCTACTGGTAGAAAAGCAAGGTCCTGTGACTTGTACATGACAGTTTCTGGTACTTCCCATGACAATACAGCAATAATCTTACCCTAAAACAGCTTTGGCTAGAAATTTCAGCTTGAATCTTCGACCTTCATTTCTGGCAAAAAGCAGTGAAGTATCAATAACACTGGGGTGGATCATCTGAAGGAAAGAAAATATCACCAGTTTAAGAACATCAGTCAGATAGAATTGGGCAGTAACTCCACTGTTATCTGTGCCTCTGGCTTTTCATTTCATTTCTCACTGACAGGTAACTGCTCCACAATGAGAGAGCAGATGAGAATAATAAAATATGTCCAACTCTCCTTTTTAGCACTCTGTTGGGAAGATGTAGATTGTCTTACAAAGATAAACCATGATTGAACCATTTTAGGCTCCTTAAATTAAATAGAGGAAGGAATTAAAATCTTTCCATGACAGAGCCATCAAAAGCAGCTGGCTGAAGCAGAGAGGTAAAACTTCTGTTGCAACCTTATCTATGTCTGGACAGACTCCTCCATTCCTTTTGGGTTCTGAACAGCCCTTTGCAAGTTTTACAGATATAAGGAGAGTCTCTCTCTTTAAAATTATTCAAGACATAAAGGTACTCATAATAAAAAGCATTTAACAAGTATTCACTAACAAAAAAGAGGAACTGTTAAAAGTTTTCAGGTCTGAAATGAGTTATCACAGGGTTGAGAAAAACACTGTTCAAGGCATACTCACTTCCAAAGCCTGAAGATCAGCATTTAAAGAATGACCAACCAACACTGCATCATGGGGAAGCATTTTTTTCAGTCTGGTTTGGATGTCTGGCAGTCTTGTTTTCACTGGAAGAAGCATTTTCTTTGTGATTCCTGAGAATCTTAAAAAAAAAAAAAAGTTGGATGAGGTCAAAGCAACACGTCAGCAACAGCACCTACTGTACACTGCAAGCAGGGCACATCAAATATGAATGCAGTGTAACTAATGACAGAATGCTATTTACTGCTTTCTGTTCCCACATAAGGATGTGCTGCAGGAATTAAATGAGTGCTATCTTATCTTTTTCAAAAGCTTCTCTCTCAAATATAACTTATTCTTAAATGATGCAGTTCTTTACATCAGACAGCATGGGTAAGGAAATACAGCAAGAGTGAAGATGGAAAGAGATGCTTCCAAGTCATCTGAGGGGACTGGCACATCATCTTCTGCATGAAGCCAGGAGAAGTTTTGGAGAAGACAAAAGTCAGTTTTGCCTGCTTTTGTTACAATCCTGAGCCCAGCCCTAGAGCTGTGTGTAAGCTGATCAGCTGCTCTATTAATTTTTTACAGATGAGCAAACTTAGCTGTGGAGCAGAGAGATGCAGACTGCAGTGCTGCATGCTAACCCTGCGTTCTAGTTTAGTGAGAAGAGTAACTTGTAAAGTGTACCATCAGTCTGTAGCAAAACTTTTCCTCCAGCACTGCAGAATGACAATGCCATGCAGAGGCACTGTGTAGCAGTGTACACATAACATACATTGGCTGCTCTAATCACACAGCAAGAGCTGTATCAGCACCGAGTAAAGTGCAGCAGACAGCTGTGCAAAGCAAAGTCTTCTGAAAGTCCCTATGCAACAAGTTTAATTTGAAAGGGCTGCAGCTCTTAGAGACAAAGAGAGAAGAAACTCATGTGCAAGTCACCTGGTGCAGTAGTTGAGCACTGTGCTTTCAGGTCTGACCAGTTCATTCAGGAGGCACTGACCCTGTGCATCCACCAGTGAGACACGAGTGACTTCGTTCCCTTTTGCAGTCAGACACTGTCAGGAAGAAGCAGAGACAGCTGCTGTGTCACCATGATGCTGCCACTCAAAAACCAGAGCTAACATCTGCTCTGGCTGCAGCCAGCATCACCACTGAGTTACTGCACTTAGATCTACCACTCACAGCCACTTCTGGGGTATGCTTCATTTTAATTGTTAAATGCCCACTGTAAGGACAGCAAACAGGCAGGCAAGCACAATGCACAGAAAACCACTGAAAAAAAGTGCAGATTTCACAGAACAGGGCTGTGCTCTGCTCTGCAGAGTTGTCACTGAGACATCAGTGGGGATACTGAGAGTATCCTCAGCAGAGAAGATGTGAAATTGAACAGCAGAGCCCAGGCTGTACTGTGAGTTACTCAATGCTGATGCTCACCTCTACAAGGTCAAAACTGCACTAGAGCAGGAATCTTCATCACAGCATGCTGCCAGAGTAACTGTGATGGCTGAAGGAAAGATCTGTGATAGGGAATCTCTCTCCTTTCCCAAACTTTAGGGAGGGCTGGGAGGTAAGAATTCACAGCTGTCTTGTGGGTTACTGCAGCACTGCAGATGGGCCTGGCAGATCCAGCTGCAGCTCTGACAGCCAATGCAGAACTGAGATCTGTGCTGCACTGCTCAAGAAAACATTTCTGTCTGGTCACCAGAACTGCTGCCTGAGCCTCACCCATGCTGCATGATCACCAGGAACATCACTGAAGGGTCTGGCAGCAGGTATTACTATACCAGAAGTGACTAAGCAAATACACAGGATGCTTGGCTCACTTTGGAACAGTAAGTAGGAGTTTGTTCCTTGACTACAGTTTGTAAGGCCACACAGATGTATTTTTACCATCTCACAGTCCAGACCAAAGAGGGGGCTGCTGTCTGTCCTCTGCTGATGGCACTCTGTATCTACAAAGCCCTTACATCCAGGAGAGCCTAAAATGAGAAGATACACACAAATAAGCAACAGACCTCTCTCTTCTAAAACTCACTGAACATCTTATATGACCATGGATATCACCAAGTGTCAAAATTAAAAGAAAAACCAAACAACAAACCTCAAGAAAACAACCAGACAAAAGCCCTCAGAAACCAACCTTTTATGGGATAGCCATTTTTCCTCTGCTCTTCTAAAGTTAGCATGTAGCTAGTGAGGCCTTGTTTTTTTTCTCCATATTTCTGAATGATGGGATCACATTTCAAGTCTGAGCTTTCAGGAGTACACTGACTGCTAGTAGAAGTCAAACCTGTAAAATACAGAAGCATCTGTCAGGCTCAGCTAGCACTCCCTACTCACAGTCAGTTTTCTGCATTAGGAAGCACACTAAGAGGTACACCATTTCAAAGGAAACACTACCTGGAACAGTAAATTGGAGAGATGTCTGTCTGTCTATCTATCCATCCCCAGTTTGTATTTATTTATCTATCTCCAGTTCATTTCTCATTTATTGTGTGTATATATACACACACACTGCTTAAGATACATACACATAATTTTTATACACAATAATACATGCATGTATATGGTGTATAAACCATATATACAAAATATACTTGATATTGAGGCTACTTGAATCTTTCCCTGTTCAGCTACTGGTGCTGCTGGCTGATTCAGAGTCAAGTCACATCATCACAAGACTCTGTCTCACATTCCTTTCAGAAACAGAGAGAACAAACTTGCCTCCTAAGCATGACAACACAATCATGTTATTTCATGCATGCTGTAGGTTTTTTTTTCCACTTTCTCTGTGAAATTCTTTCTTGTAAGTATTATCAGGAGAAAATGTGCTCTAAGTGTGGCTCACAAAGAAGCCAAGCACTGAACTGACACCAGAATCCACAGCTATGCAAGGTTAAATTATCCTGTAACTGATTCTCTGCAGATTGTACTTAAAAGAAAAACATACCTGACATCTCAGGTCTGTGACTGTGCAGTGGGTTTACAGTCAGGATGTTAATGCTATTGACAAAGAGGACTTTGTCACTACACTGACAGGAACAGCTATTCATTCTCCCACTTAGGACTTGAATTCAAGATTCTTTGTTACACTTCTAACAAAGTCAGTAAAGTTCCCACTGTGGTCTCCTGCAAGTTTTGTACAAGCCTGTTGGGTTACAATCACCTCCCTGAAGAGTGTAAAAATAGGAAATCAGTCAACACACCTGTTCTTTATCTTGATTTGCTGCTCAGCATAACACAAAAACCTAACGAAACGAACAAATACTTAGCTTGAATCAGATTTGTATCTCTACATCTTTCATTAGATACATCTCAAAATAAACACAAAATGGGTAACTAAGTGCCAGAAGTTTGGAGTAAGCACATTAAAAACTTTCTCTCTGCTTTGTACATTTACTTGTGACAATAAGCCCCACAGAGTTACTGAAATAGTTAGGGTAGCTCATCTCATGGTTTAAGCCACTGTACATTTTCCTTTGTAAACAAGTTTACCACAGCCACACACTGGGACCTGATAGGATGCAAAGGCAGAAATGACTCCTGAAAGTGAATCACTGTGGTTGAAAAGAGACAATGCAAAACAACTGAGATACCTTGTGCAGCCTCTTGAGGTTTTGGGTTTGCTCCTTCTCCACACAGGCTGGCTAGGAAGTTAGCGGAAGGTTTTAATATGAATTTCTGGGAAAAAATGTGAAGAAGAAGCAGAAGTATCAAGCAAATGAGACGTTTCTTAATCCCCAAACCAGCCAAGAAGAGAATGGATGGAGTGGAAATGTGTTTGGTGTTTTTGCAAGGAAGGAAGAAAACCCAACACAAACCAAACCTGTTTTAAAAGATGATACAGGATTCTTTGTGCTAAGGGAGAGATTTGCCTTGCCTGATAGGATCAAGATGGCAAATCTCAAGACTTTTTTAGACAGAAACTAAAGCAAGTTCCAGACTTTCCAGTTAAGTGGTGATTTGCATTTGCTGCAGTTCAAGGAGGATTCTCTAGAAGTCTGAATTGAAGTGAATTGAAGCTTTTATTTCTTCCTTCCTTCAAAAATGTTGCTTGTAACTCAGAAACTAAAAAGTCCTTTTCAGTAATTTTTTGGGGGAAATGGGAGAAACTTGACATAAAGCACAAATAGCAAAAGTGATTTTTTTTTAAACCACTGGGAACAGCATAGTTCTACTTAGAGTCTCCTTGCTCACTCAAGCATAAATTCCAAATTAACAGAGTATTTTTAATCTCACTGGCATCCTGAAGAGGTGGGAAGCAGTCAGAAGCTGAAACATCAATATAGGTTTCACCTGGTAAGGCTTCAAAGACACAAGTCTTGAAAATCTGTTTCTAATATCAAAGCCTTGGCTTTTGTTCTGAGCTGACAAAGGCTACAAATAGATCCTCTCTCATTAGCTTGCTTTGAGAGTCAAAGATGGGCACTTCCTGTTGGAAAAGGCAGAGATTTCACTGCAGCAATCAGTGCTTGGGACATGGTTTCAGGACTGGAAGAAGTTCAGAAGACAGCAATACAGTCTGGGGACTTACATGCCGGAACACTTTCCTGAGATGTTTGAACTGCAAATAGAATTTGTAGAAATGGAGCTGGCTCATTTCATGTAGAACAATAACCACAACCCCAGCCAGGTGGCTTTGGTGATAAATATGGCACCAGCTGCAGATTAAAAAAAATCAAAGCAAAACAATTATCAAGCACTTTCAAAAACACACTTGGAAACAGCCCAGCTTTTAAGTCAATAAATGGCAAAGTGCCAAATGACTTCAATTGGAAGAGCTTATCTCAAACAGACATATATTCCTGAAAGCAACATAATGTGAGACAGAGAAAGAATGAATTACAGCAAAATACTATAGCAGTACCATTTCAAGACATTTATGCCTTATTTACATGATGCAGCATGTGAATACACAAGTGACTTTGGCCATAGTGATGCACTCTAGTGAATTAATGCATCAAAAAACAGATTCACAATATAATTTTCTATTCCCAAAAACTGAAGTGGGATCATTTTTGCCTTGAGTTTCAAGAGTCATTACTTTTCACCACATTTCTGCTATCCAAGGTTACATACCCTCCTCAGTTGCTCTGAAAAAAGGCAGTGATTCAAATGGTTTTCCCAAAACTCTCTAGAATACCCTGTTTCAATTATATCTGACATGAGCCATGTTAATATTTTTGCACTGTGCTAATGTTTTTAACATGGTATTTCGTTTGTTAGTATGTGAAGCTGCTTCTGTTCCACACAATTGTTTAGTTTTTGATAACTGCATGAAACAACACTATGAAGTAGTAGTTTTTGTCAGAAGAACTCTGGTAGCTGGCCAAATCTAGCAACTGTATCTACTTCAGACAGGCTGTCACTGTGGTAGCTGCACTGCAAGGATTCTAGAACCATCATGGCAAATATGCCTTTGGGTAATATTCAGCACACTTCATGTGATGGCTGTATTCCTAAATATGACCATTTTATACCTGGGTTGGGTTGCATTGTGGCATTTTCCCAAAGCTGCATACTTCAACAACTCGTAGAGCTGCTCACGGCTAATTTCACAGTCCTCACCAAATAAAGCTGCTGACAAGTGAGATGACTTCTCCTGTAAAAAGGGAAACACTTGTAAAGAAAGGTTTTAAGTAATCACATAAGTTCATGGAAAAATCAATTAACTGGATGGTAGAGGAAAGTTTGTACTATTTGTATAAGTATCTTATCACAGAATGATTTGGGTTGGAAGGGACCTTAAAAGATCATCCAACCCCCCTGCATGGACAGGGACATTTCCCACCAGACCAAGCTGCTCAAAGCCCCATCCAACCTGGCCTTGAACTAGGTTTCCAGGGAGGGGGCAGCCACAAATTCTCTGGAAACAACTACATTTAAAATGACTATTCCACTCATTACAGGCCGAAGTTTTCTTTACACATTTTAATATTAAAATGTACAACGAATATTTCAGAAACCCAGGTAATCTAGCTTCAAAAATTATTAAACAAAAGATTAGTGTTAGTTGATGTATGCAGTATGGAGGCATTAAGTTATTTGATGTGCAAACGAGATCAGCTCTCTTAACCACCTGCTTCTATAAAGCTTTGGGCATTTATAAGGGTGTTACATGTAGTCAGTCCACATAAGATTTTGCTGAAACCCATTTACTTCATCTCCATCGTGTGATCTGTTTTGGCAGATGGGTTTGCTGACCCCTGCAGGAGAAGAGATGTTGCAGTAAAATCCTAGAAAACTGCAGAAAGCAAGCACGGAGGAGGTGAGATGGAGTGGAGAATGTATCACACAGTTCAACACAAGAGTTATTTAAACCTAAATGCACAAATTCTCCTAAAAGCTAACCAGCAAGAAAATGCATGATTTTTGGAGACTTCCACAGACCATGTGGCCTGTGCCAATGGAGCTCCTTTGACCTGTGAAAAATTTTTAGGTGATAAAAGACATCAAAGCATACAGCAGAAAAAAACCCCACCCCTGAACAGTACAGAATATCAAACCCACAAGACAAACAACTACCAGAAGTTGTGCTCCCCTCACCACACTAACAAGCTTCGTGCTCCTTAATTCCTGCAAAGCCTGGACCCTCAGGATGGAGCTGAGGCACTTTTAAAGCCATCTGTCACTGGGTAGGAAGCTAAACAAAGGTGACAATCTTTGAGGTTCAAGAGGTTAAAAATCACCTGGTGATAGTAACACAGGGCGGTGTAACTGCTAGTCCCTCATCTCTCATGCCGAGTTAGACAAATAAGTAACTACACCGCCGTCTGCAACACAGCCTAGCTACAGCTTTGCAATAAAACCCCAACCAGACTGCAGCAGTTTTATTGCACCCAGCAAAGGCTACTGCCAGCCACAGGAATTTCAGTCTCTGAACAGGCACAAACAGCACCGACGCTCACTGGTCCCATGCTGGGCACTCGGCAAGCTGCACCCCGGTGTCACCATGAGGTGAAACTGGGGGAGCTGGTTGGCAACCCCGGGGTAAGTGTGCTGAGCTGGCACACGGCTCCTTTCAAGGCCTACTCGGTAAAACTGATTCACCGCTCATGCTTAACGATCAAAATGTCCATTTGTTCTTTCGCACGTCCCCCGGACTCAGCCCTGATCTGCAGGTCGGACCCGGACCCGACCCCCTGACCCCCCTTCCCGCTGAGGTTCGGATTCGCCGCCTGCCCGGTAACCGCGGCTGCTGCAAGAGCCCGGCTGAGGGAGCACCCAGGGGCTGTGAGGGAGCACTCATGGGCCGTGGGGGGAGCACCGAGGGGCGGTGGGGGTAGCACCCCCGCAGCCGCGGGCCGGTACCGCTGCCTCACCACTCCGGGCACGCTCCCCGCTCACCTCAGGGCCCCGGTTTCCGCCGCTCTCCTCCACCTTCCTCCTCTTCCGAGCCGCCCGCCATCCTCCCGCCTCCTTGGCGGTTCCGGCCCGCCTTTTGTACCCGTTCACGCAGACCGCCTTTGCCATGGCCCGCACCGCAGCACGGCTCGGGCAGAGCGCTGACCCCACCGCCG
>JAAWXA010000038.1:3422614-3589026 GCA_038090715.1 Florisuga fusca
GGGGGGGGGGGGTCTGGCCGCACTCCCACCCCAGCTTAGAGCAAAAGGAGCAATTTCTGTGACCGGCTTTAACCTTCCTGCCTTCCTGTTCTGGGTTTGTTTGTGTTTTGTTTTTTTTTTCTCGGTTTGTTTTTGTCACAGTTGAATTTCCAGCAGTCCTGTTAAACACCGCAACAGGAGAGATCGAGTCCCAGTTCCACACCTACGTCCAGCCCCAGGAGCATCCTCTTCTCTCCGAGTTCTGCACAGAACTGACTGGCATCACGCAGGTGTAGCTGCCACCCACTATTACTTTACACCGTTGTAGTTGCTGTTTTCTGTTTTTTTAAAAATGTGCCTCGAAAGACCTAAAGAGAAAAAAAATCTCAAATTAATTTCAGCACATACTAACACACATTCTTTTTCTTCTGTTCCATAAAGAATCAAGTGGATGAAGGCATCCCTCTAAACATTTGTTTATCACAGTTTTTGAAATGGATTCACAAGATACAAAAAGAGAAGAAAATTATATTCAGTTCAGATAAAACAAGTTGTTCTACTTCAGACACAAACCCATGTGCCTTTGTTACTTGGACAGGTAAATACAATTGTCATTTGCTTTTTCCATGGAACAATACAACAAAACCCAAACATTTGGTGGTGCCAGTGAGATTGTCTCTTCACTTCTAAAGAGCCCAAATCCTATTACAAGATATTAAAGATGTGCAATATCAGGGTAAGACTGAAAAGATGAAATCTATTGAATCCTGGTGTGTTCACTATCTCTCTGTCACAAGGGACTGGTACTGGTTCCTTTTCCTACTTGACCTATAGTAAACTGTGTCACCAGTCCTAAGGTGTCTTATGTTTTTTATTCTGATGTCCCACTGCAGCAAAGGTACACCCTTCTATGCTGATTCTAAGGCATGTTTATGTGGATCTTAGGCCAGTTCTTTAGTGATGGATTATCTGTATTTTTTTTCTGTGCAGACTGGGACCTGGGTGTGTGTCTGCAGTATGAGTGTAAAAGGAAGCAGCTACGAAAACCTGACATTCTGAATTCCTGGATTGATCTCAAAGCAACATACAGGGTGAGAAGATCGATAAAACTATGAAATATTTATACCCCTATTATAATCTCAAAGATTAATTGTATCTGAGGTTACAAGCTGCTATTTTATGTTTCAGTGACCTGAGTAACTCATTTGTTTTCTTTCCACATTGCTATGGCTCAATAACAAACTGCATGCCCTTGAGCTGTGTGAATTTTAGTAGAAATCTTAATGCTAGGAAGACAACATGGTGCTATTGTTGGTAAGTTTATGATAATCCTAGAAGAATTTTTTGAGCTGCCCTTCCTGACATTTTTTTGCTCTGCTTGCTTCCTAACTTCCCTGGTTTTAAGTGCTCTTTTTGGTTCCTTATATTGCTGCATATGTGTATCTTATATGCAGTTTACACTGTGGTAGAGTTCTAACATGGGAGCTAATGTGACAAGAGTTCTGTAGCCCAGGAAACTTTTAAAGCATGATCCAGGAGTCTGCCTGTCCTGACAGTCAGAACTTAGGCTCTCAACCTAGGCAGCAGAACTGGGTTTCTGAACATCCTCCTTTCTTAATACATGAGATACTGGGAGCAAGTGACAATACCCAATTTTTCTCAGGTAAAAATTATTTATAAGACCAATGTCAAATAGATAATCCCATGCCTTTGCAATATGCAACAGTTTGATCATCTTGAGGTATTATTTACAGTTGTATTCTTCAATGCTGCCTTGTTGAGGCCTTCATCAATGTAAGCCATGCAGTGCAAGGAAATGACTCCAGAACTAAACAGAATGGTTTAGTTTAATACAGAGCAGGGATGCACAATTCCTTCCATTCTAGTTTTTTAGATGGTGACTCTGTTAGGGTCTTATGCTTCTTTTTCCTGACTTTAACATGAAGATACCCCAGCTGCACAATTGCCTTGTGAAATTTGTTATTCATAAGGTGATTTTTCTGAAATAGTTTCCATTTCCTGTGAAAAAGATTTGAAATTCTTTATGTTAAGCACCTGTGTTTCTTTTTTCCTTAGGCCTTCTATAATAGGAAGCCTAAGGGGCTAAGTGGTGCTTTGCAGGATTTGGGGATAGCTTTTGCAGGACGGGAACATTCTGGTAAGTATGATAAGATGATCCTCATTTTAATAATTTATTTTTAAAAATAAAGACAAGTGAGTACTATTTAGCTTTAATTAGATAAATTAAAGCAGATAGCAGTAGCTAGTCATTACTCTAAACAGTAACTATTGTTTCCAGATTATGCAATGTACTGTGCAACAAAAACATCAAAAGAGGAAAGGGCTGGATGCTTCAAAGATCAAAGTCTCCTTCTGAAATCTGTCCTAGTGCTATTGTCATGTTCAGCAAGATCAGTTTCTGAATTGCTAGGGTGCAAAAGAAAAGGGGCAGAGGAAAGATAAGGAAACTTGGTTTTACCTGATTGCTCTGGACAGTGTAAGCAAATACCAGCAATTTTTTTTTTCTTTTCTCATGATTAATAGAGAAGAACAAAGATTTTAAAAATTGTGATTGGTCCTTCAGATGTTTCAGTGCAGGGAATTTTTAGGAATTTTTTATTTCCACTCCCTTTTTTTGAACTATATAACTGTGTGTCAGAGTGCTGTGGATCCCTGTCATTTATGTACGGACTACCTAGGTTACATTTTTCCTCTAAAAAGAACTATCCCCACCATCTTTAAAAATAAGACACTAATACAGCCACACTTTTGAAGGGTTGGATGATTCTCGGAATACTGCCCATCTTGCCTGGAGGCTGATTTGTGATGGATGTGTGCTAAAGGTTACTAAATCTTTGGATCAGGTTAGTAACTACTCCACACTCTTTCATTCTACTTGTTTTGTAGCCTGGAATATAGATGAAAAGTGAGTTATTCAAATAATAATCTCAATATCTTGACTATGTATTGAACTGAACATTCCTAGGCTGCTTATTAATTTTGTGCATTGATTCCTAAAACTCCTGGGTATTCACTTTCCAAAATGTCCTTTTGTTTACGGGCTCCCTAGGCACAGCCAAAGAGTAATTTAATTTCCAGAACACCAACTATAAACTTGACTGACAAGACTACACTGGGAAGTACCAGCAGACCTGAAACATCTAGAGGTGGAATTTGTGAAACAAACTCTCTGGCTGAGAAAAAACACAACATTATTGCTGGAACGAAGATAAATTCTAATGTACAAAGAGAAGAACAGACCAGTTGCACTGACTCTGCTTCAGACATCCACATTCTACCTAGCAGCAGCTTAAGGACTGAGTTACATGTTCAAGCCCCAAGCTCTTTGACACCATCCACTGACAGATTCCCTGCTCCCCCAGAGCAGGCATGGCAGCTCCCCAGCACTCTGTCAGCAGGTGCTCAGCAAAGACTGGGCAGCAGGCACCCTCTGGGTACAGTCAGACCCAGCCTACCAGTACATGGGTCAGGACTAGTGCTTGTCTCCACTACCATCCCCTCAGTGAACATCTCTAGTGAGGATATCAGTACTAGTTCTGACTGCTTATCTCTGCTGACTGACTGGGAAGATGTTGCTTTAATACCAGAATCACAATCTGAAAAAAATTCAGACTGTGCTCAGTTCAAAGATGACTCAAGTACAGATATTTTAACAATATATGAAGAGAAAACAATTTCAAAACAATTGGCTGTGATGAGTTCAGATAATCAAAATTTGGAGGACACTCTAGTGCCTGTGGAACCTCCAGAATCTATCGTTTACAAAAGTCCTGATACTACTATTTATAATGTAGGAACAGTACAAAGGCAGAGTTCCAGTTTTTCATCTTTTAAGATACCATTTGCAAACATAAATCCTATTTCAGCACAATCAGCATTAACTGGAAATTCTTCTACTCCCTCAGAGGTTCCTAAAAGAAAGCCAACTAGTCCAAAAACATTCCCACCAGCAAAAAAACAGTCTTTTGCTATATATCAAGAGAAAACTGCATCTTTTGATCATTCCTTACCTTTAAGAACTTCAAATTTGCCCGAAGTGTCTCCTGCCATCCTGAACTCTACAGTCAATTTGAATCAGTCTGTAAGAGCTGTGAAAAAAGGAAACCCAACCCCCCCTCTGTGTAACTGTGGTCGAAGAGCTAAAAAACTTTATGTGTCAAATTCTGGTCCAAATCATGGCAAAGCCTTTTTTTGTTGTCCTGTGGGCAGGCACCAAAGTAGTAAGAAAGGCTGTGGATACTTCAAGTGGGAATATGTGCTTCTAAAAGAGAAATCTAATGGTCCCATCCTGAATGTTTCAAATTCTCTTGGAACTTCTGTTAGTAATTTAGAAAATTCTTCCAACAAAAAACATTTTTGTCTTAGACCCTCTCTGAGAACGTGAACATTTGATATTTTTCTTTGTCTGAATCCTAAACTCAGTAAGTTGATCATGCTTAATATGATCAGGACAGTCAAATGATGTCAGATATATGTTCTAAGAATGGGACAAAAATCACACTGCTTGGATAACATGGAAATGTCAATTCAAACATACAAAAATATCAATACAATCAAGTATCTCATTAGTGAACTGTGAGAGAACAAATGAAACTATTAAGTGCTAAAATATAAGCAGCTGTTGCTACAAATCTTAAATTTCTGCTTTATGATATATTTTAAATTCTTTACTAGTCCAGTCCTTAAAGACCATTTTAATGATGCAGATACTATTTACACTTTTGTCCAAATACACTGGTATGATTGTAACTAACTTTTAAAAATGTATTTGGGTGTCACACTTCTCCTAAGTGATTCTTGAAGCAACAGTGTTCTCTTAAACTCTTACTGTTTTTTTTTTTTAGCCTTTAGATTAAAAAATAATAAAGATTAAACAATTAAATTTAACACATTTTATTTAACACACATCACCTATTGTGCTCTTGACTATGTGAGTTCCCCATTTCATTTGTATGTCTGCCTGCTTTTGTACTATTAGGTTTTATTGTTGAACCTGGGACAGCCACATGCTGGGAATCAGGTAAAAATTTATCCAAGCTTCAAGTAAGGAAGACATAGTATAATGTCTTGTAGTTTACGTTACCGTGTAAATCTGCAGTATCTTATTTTGTAAAATATCCTATAAGAAGGCAACAAGTACTTCTAATATTTTTTCCACTCCTTCTGTCGCAGTTCATTTCTTCTGATCTTCCCACTAACAGTTTTTGGCAACTGTTTAACAAACTCCATCTATTGGGAAATGGAGAAAAGTGCAATACAAAATAAGATAGAATTTACCTAAATTTTAACTTTTCTCAAGCTGAGCAGCATAGACTTATAAGACATATAGCTAGTAGTTAACACCCACTGGCTTATGGCAGTGAAAATTATTTGGGTATTTAAGCACTCACCTTCCTAGGATACTTGTATGGAGCAGTAACTTTCTTAACATGGTCTTGTAGCTCTTTCTTCATTTTTTCTGGATCATGTGAAGTATAGTCAGATGTTAAAACAACAAAGGCTTTCACTACCTAAACAAATCGAGGCAGCAGTGGTTTAAATGCCAAGGAAACTGTATTACACAATGGTAAGATCTGAAACTTTAACATTTGCAGACAAACTGCAGAGTGACATATAGGGAAGGTACAGAATGCTCTACCAAAGTCTGTGGGTGCCCACTGTTGGTCTGGACTGTGTAGGGAGTTTATATGCATTTAATAAAGACCAAAAACTAAGAATGGGACTAGTGTAATTTCCTAAACTAGGAAAAGCCTCAAATGGTAGTTTTGTTATATTTGATCTGGGGCAATTAGTCAGTTTTTTCTGTGTGAGTTCTCCAGTGCCTGATCAGAGTAGAAATGATAGCTTGAATTTATTTAGCTTTCACTTAAAAAAAAAATAAAATTCCCTGGATAGACAAACCCCTTGAAAGTTAGGCTTTGTCAGCTCTGGTATGCACAAAGCTACTCAAATACATGAATTTGTTTACCTCTCCTCTGATGGGGTCTGGAGAGCTGACAACTGCTGATTCCACCACTGCAGGATGCTCCACTAAGGCACTTTCTACTTCAAATGGTCCAATACGGTATCTTTAAAATAGAGACAAGGGCCTTCAGTTGTATTTGATAACATGTAAACATCACATCTGAATCATCTGTGTTATTCTGATTTAATGATTTATTGTTAACCAGTCTTAAATTACCCAGCAGAATTAATGACATCATCAGCTCTTCCAACAAACCAGAAGTATCCATCCTCATCCATAATCCCTCTGTCTCCAGTGACATAGAAGTCCCCACGTATTGTTGCCTCTGTTTTCTCTGGATCATCCTATGAAACATTAAATTGCATTTTGCATGAAAACTACCTGAAGAATACATTAAATTGCATTCTAACATATTAAGCATGTAAGTTATGATGCAGTCAAATATTTAAAAGTCAGCTTCCCACACGAGGTCTATACTGTGGTGATGTGCATTAGATTCAAATGGGACATTAATAATAGAGAATTATTAATTCACCATTACTAAGCTACAAAACTAGATACAAAATCATAAATTGCAGTAAATGTGACAAAACTTTAATCACATTATGTTATGCCCCACAGCTTTGGACCCACTGAAGGTTAAAAATATGTAGACTATGAAGCAGAGATTTTGCTTTTAGGTTATTATCCTTTAATGATATTTTCCTTTGCATTGCTAACATATCTTATCCTGGATGGGTTTTTTCACCCCCAGAAAAGCTTTGGCTCAGCAGTGCTCTTTCTACAGCAAATACAACTGATTTCTGCAAGAATTTTTCTAGGCAGATTGCATAATGTTTCTTTCCTGCATGCTCACAAGACCTGCTTATAGGCTGGTAGTATCAAAATTTAACAAGATTTCCTGGTGTCAGGACAGAAAGCACTATGCACTTGTTCTACTGGTTGTGGGACTGCAAATTCTAACCAGCATGGAAAAAAAAATAAAATTTCTGCACGTGAAACACTTCATGAAGCTCAAATCTGGAGGGGAGGGATTTGAACAGTGTCTTAGTTCCCAGGTGGGGGCTCTAGTCCCTTAGGCCAAAGAGT
Organism: Florisuga fusca; assembly: GCA_038090715.1. NCBI lineage: Eukaryota > Metazoa > Chordata > Aves > Apodiformes > Trochilidae > Florisuga > Florisuga fusca. The sequence goes on from JAAWXA010000038.1 coordinate 3,429,669, forward strand.
ATTTGGGGATCAGGGGTCCATCAAACATTTCCCTTTATATTAAGGACATAACCATCAAAAGAATGTGAATTTTAAGATGCTAGGCAGGACAATCTCATCAAACATGTCATTGTTTATATAAGCAGACCAAGCATCTGCAGGAAAAAAATGGAAATCCCTCTTTCCTCCCCCCAGGTTTTCAGAGCAGTAAGCAGAGTCTATGGAAATGAAATTGGACATCAAATTCCTGGTGAGAGATTTAACAGGGTATCTACTTTAACTATAGAAATATTCTTACAACGTAGCAAGTAAAAAGAAAAAGTGATCTCGTAGGTTTTACTCTGATGGCAATATCTCCTTCTTTTCCAGGAGGCAGAATAGAACCGTTTTCATCTATAATCTAAAAATAAACAAAATACAGTTTTATTATCTTGGACTCAAATTGAAAAAGCATTAAGTTAAAATTATAGAATCTTGTGGTGCACATTTAAAATACATATCCAAAGTATTTTCTCTATCAGGAGCAGTAAGGGGTCTTACTCTGACAAGTCCACTGTACTTTGCAGTCTTTTATCTGAGAAATGCCAAGTACTAAGCAAACATGTAACATAGTAAGATCCCAGGAAGGACCCCAGACAGGGTGGGAAAACTTAGGAACTGAAAGATACATGCTAAAAATCTAAACCCGTATTGCAAATGGATCTGGTGCTAGAATCTGCTTCATTAGTTTTGTTTTCACCAGGAAACCCACATTCACTCCCACTCTGCCTTAACTCAGCAATTTAATTTCTACAACTGCCTTGAAGTTTGGTATCTGTCAGCCAGCAGTGGGTTGTTACTGGTGCCAGTGAGGATGGTGCAACAGCAAGTTCAATTGCTTATTTTACACATGCAATAAGGGCTGTAATGTGCATTTCTTCACTGTTTATGTTCACTGCTGAGTGATGGCACATGGTACAACTCTGTGTTAGGGCTTTCAAAGCTCTTTAATGGACAGTGATTAGACAAGAGAGAGAGACTGTCACCAGAGGTACCATACCTTGACATCATACCCTGGAGCTGGCTTTCCCATGGAGCCAGGCTTGATTTTCATTCCCTTAAAATTTCCACAGATCAGCACCTGCAACAAGTGGTGTTTGGTTTAGTTTTTATTTAAATTAAACTGTAGCTTGTATATTCAATCTTTAGCTTAGGTTTAAAATACTCAACTAATAGTGTGTATTTCTATAGCAAGTACCAGTTGTCCTCATTATAACCACATTATAGCCATATGCAGTGATTAAACTTCTAGAAATCAACAATACCCTCTGAATCATGCTCACAGCTCCAAATGATGAATGAGTGCTCCAAAGCACTCAGAATCAGAACTGGTAATGGGGAATATACCCCTTTTGTGTTTGTTCCTAATTTAAAGCCTACAGGCATGAAAAACAGTCCCTGGGTTTTGGGTGAAGCTCTTATGATCATTGTATGACTTAAAACCCTTACATTTTTCCAGGGTTGCTTACTGCAATTGACTTTCCCCCTAAAAGTTGTAACTCTATATTGTAATCACTTTTTCTCGGCAACTTGAAAAAAAATTCTTGCTGCACCTGTAAAGCATACACGTTTAGATAAGTAAAGCAGAACATACTGTTTCTGTCTGTCCATAGCCTTCATAAATATCCAGCCCAGTCTCTGCTTTCCATTCTTCCATCACGTCAGGGTTGACTGGCTCCCCAGCACTCACACAGTGCCTCAGGCTTTTGAATGTATAGCTTAGTGGGAAAGAGAAAACAATAACTGGCAGTCATCTTTCTGCTGCCTTGAGGAGTTCTTCCTATGTAAGAATGAAATTTCTACTGAATCCTATCAATTCAATTTCAACTGTATCCTGTTAAACAAAAACAAATATGAAAAAAAAGTTAAGCTACCCCTAAATCTTTATTCTGTTCCTAATACTTAAAGATTCAAAACACTGAGAAATACATAATCTCAGTTACTGTTTTGCCATTGTAAACTTCCAATAAAACTGAGGTGAGATGAGCACTCGGTCTGCTGTTTTGACCAAATACACCAACAAGTAGACACTGCTTTTGCTTACCTGGACAGTTTATGTTGCACAAACATTCGATAGGCAGTTGGAGGAGAACAGAAAACAGTTATGGGAAATCTTGACAGACTCTAAAGAATTTAGAACAAAAAAAGGAAAATTTGCCAATATACTCAAATCTTCAGTTTAAGAGATAATGTAACAATCTCTGCATCCAGCTTACAAAATGCATTTACAGAATGTTAAGTGTCCTAAAAGCAGTTAACTCTGCACTTACCAAGACACAGCAGCTACAGTCCACCAGTTTTTCTTCAAAACAGAATCTGCACCATTTTACAGTTAGTTCACCACACCAAAGTTTTTAACTCTTTAAAGCTTTAAAGTTTCTCTTACAGAATTTCTTCACAATTGCAGATAAGGAGAAAACAGTCCAAGGCTACTTTTCTAGAAGCTCTGTAGATGCACAACTTGACACTGTTCTTCAACAACATTGCCTAATATTAAATAGCAATTTCCATCCATCTAATTAACATGGATATGATGACAAAGTCATGCCATGTAAAATGAAACATGCACATGCTAGTCTTTTCCAAATGATGACGAGTTTTGTGTGTGGAAGATGCAAGAGAACAGTTGGTACCTTTATATAAAGAAATTCAACCTTGCTTCCTCTTCACACCTCCAGCATGAATTACATGGTATAGGCACCAGAAATTATCATTAATCTGTTATTGTTACTTAGTTTACTAACAACACCAAAATGCTCCACAAATCCCAGAACAATTTCTTGTGTACTTCACATTTAGCCCTAATAATGGGTGGCTGCAGGTTTGTGCAGTCAGAACCAGAGCAGAGCATAGGACGAAACCTTGGATGTCAAATCTCATCTTGTTTTGAGGTATTTGCAGCACTCATTACTCAACTAATCAGTTGGTAACCACCTGGTGGAAGCTGTGACTGTGCTGAATGCCTCCTGTGCAGTGACTGAAAACCTGGGTGAGAAGAGCCAGAGAGGCCAGCAGTGCTTATTGCTCATCTCTCCCCACTTACCTGAAAGACAATGCTTGGGTCAAAGTGTGGCATTTTATGTACAAATGCACACGCCCCTTGAATCCAGGGTGAAAAAATGCTGCTCCAAGCTGACTTTGCCCATCCTGTGTCTGATGTATTCCAAAATACATCTGAGGAAGTCAAGTCCAACCAGTACCTGTTAACAGAAGGCAATGGTTCACAGTTTCTGTTTGGCAGGATTAAGGCAAATATTAAAAAATCAACAGGATATGTGCCAGAGAAGCAACTCCATCACTGGTTGTCTCAGGTAGATGTCAATTAGAAGTGGCTTAATTTCTGAGCAGGAGTAAGTCTCAGCACTGGGAGGATGTCATCAGGATAAAATGATGTTGCATTTTCCTAAGGGAAAAGTTATACAGGTGGACAAGTCAACACCACCTCAGAACATGATGTATGAGTATGGATGGGACTGCAGGGCTTTTGTTGGTTGAACTCATTTTGAGGAATGAGGATTTTTTTTCTTTGTTTACTTCTAGTTTGGTATTTTCTGATTGTTATTCTTTGCCTGTTAGAGTGAAGTAAATGGCTATATCAATTTCTTATAAACAACACAGCTTTATAGATGTACAGATTCTGAACTATCAGCATTTTGTTCCTGCAGGAGCTGTGTCTAATCCAGACACAGAGGAATTCTGTTAGAAGCCTAACAGATCCATGGGTTTTTTCCCCTTTGTGGTACAGACTTCATAAATGTGTGCTCACATTCAGTTCATGGGCAATCTGTTACTGGTTGGACTCGACCTTGAAGGTCTTTTCCAACCAAGGTAATTCTGTGCTTCTGTGAACTTATACACAATGAAGAATTTACCAAAAGTTCAACAAAATGTTAAAAATAAGTTAGTAACTATATGACTGCTACATTCTCTAGACACTAAGGCAGCTGGACTCAAATGACCTTGTTTTACAGAAAAAAAACCCCACATCTTTTGGGATGTAAAATAACAGCTGTTTTCTAAACTACTGAAACAAAAGCTTCTGGTAAAAATCTCTTCCTTCTGCTAGGTGACCAGTTACAACAATATGGCTAATTTAAAGTAATATCTGTACCTCCCACTCACTGTGAGGCCAATACCATAACTGCTGTGGGACTGCTCAGTCATTTTTGGAGATCCTGTAGATCCACTGGTAAAGTAGATGGCCATTGGATCTTGACACTTTGTGTTCACGCAGTGGTGATCAGCAGGAGCATTTCTGAAAGTAAGCAAAATGATGCATAAAATGGTTTGAAAGTTTGACTTCACAGATTTTTGAAAATATTTAACCAAAGCATTCAAAAATATCATAAACACTGATTTTTTTCCACAGTGCAGTCCTGAAATGGTAAAAATATATTTGTGTGTGCCAACATTTCCTGTTCAGAACAAATCACTGTGCTTTGCTTTCATTACTAATGTGGCACTTCCACAGTGCTGGTTACTCACTTTAGGAGATCTTTAAAATTCAGCCATCCTTCTCTGTGGCCCTCTGACACAAGTAACTTGAATTTCAGAGACTGGCATTGAGCCTCAACTGAATCTACAGCTGGTGCCACAGAATCATCAGTGATGATACAGTTTGCCTTAGATTTCTGTAGTCGATGAAGAATGTCCTTTGCTGTCAACTGCTGTGTGCCAGGAATCACAACAGTTCCTAAAGGGAAGTGGAATGAAAAAATAGTCTCAAAATTTAAGAATAACGCTTGTACCTACAAGCAGACTTCAGAATGCTTTGTTCTTGTAAGTGGGACAGGACTGTACTAAAAGCAGGACTCAGCCCTGCATTTGTAAACATGCAGATTGCTTTGGTGGATTGAATGCTGTGTGAGAAGGGGCACAAGTCAGCAAATACTAAGTTGATCATGAGACACTAAAAGAAATCAACTGAACAACTTTTCATGTTCTGAGAAACACTGTCCCTAGAAAAAGTCTCTACAGACTTGACTTTTTTACTGGTAAACACAGCTGTTGTCTCACAAGGTGTTTGTGAGGCACCAAGACATCCTGGGTTGTAAATACAGTGAAGCTGAGCATTGAATAGATTCCATAGAAAAACGTGTGAAACATTTTGCTATGTGTGGGCTAATTTCACTGCAAGTAATCCAGAGAGTGCCTTCATGATGTGTCACAAGCGCTAGACAGAAGAGAATGAGAGAGGCACATGACTCACAGGGTGGTTTTAAAAGCTAGAATATGTGCAAATGTCTTAAATGCACCACAAAGAAAAGGGTGAAAGCATGAAGAGTGCTTCTGACCAGCATGAGATCAGTTCATCCTCATTAGCACATTGGCAGTTCTGAATGCATTTAATAGTAAGGACTGGTTTAAGTAACAATTTCTGTACCTACACACCATTTCTATGCTTTTACTAACCTGTTCTCATGCAAGCCACATTCACCAGCCACCACTCTGGGATCCGGGGCAGAATCAGAATAACTCTGTCTCCCTGTTGCAAACTGCAGGCATCAGAGAGTATGTTTGCCACTTTCCTGGACAGCACTCCCAGCTCCTCAAAGCTCCACCTCACCTCTTCTCCAGCACCATCTACCCACCATAATGCAGGGTTTTTAGATTTTTTGCCCTCCTGTAGAAAAACAGGGTACAGTACAAATGCTTCATTTTAGAAATACCTTTCCTTTACCTTATGTTTTAGAAAGAAAAGCATTCATCACTTACTCAGTGCTGGAGCAACCTGAGGATGCAAAGGAAATTTGCTAGATTCCAAATAGGGCAGAAAGAACAGCCTATAAGTTTAGGAAATTAAATTTATATTTCTTCCCTGACTTCTTCATCTTATACTCTGAAGAGGTTGTACAGTAATCACAGAGAAAAAAGAATCTTTTTGCTACAGGTCACAACAACAAAGCAGCTGATGGCTGTTGGTACCTCTGGGTTGTGCCCCAGGGTCTCCTGAGCCCTCAGGGCTTTTTTTCAACTTTGCCTGGAATTGGGCATGTCTGGTACTTCTGAAAATTAAATCAAAGTTTGAAAAGCATCAGACCACACAGTGTGAAGTTTAATCAATAGCTCACCTAACTGATGTGTGAAGTGATTTGAAATGTATGCACACAATGTGCTTTACAGGGGGCCAATGCATGTAGCAGTAGCAGTGCAGCAAGTCACCTACCAAGCAAAAAATTCACTAGGGCAGCAAGAATGTAACACCTTATTATCTGGTTAAAGGCATAGTAACACTAAGGTTCATTTTCAGGGGAGCAGATTTTATTCATGCACTTCAGAGGGCAAAACCTCTTCTCCAAAGGCTGTTCCTTGCTCTGTTCACAGCCTGCCAAGACTGCTTTCCCTGCAAAAAAACCAATTGCATCTGACAGGTGATACCTCTGCTCTGTTCTTGCTGCCAGGTTGAATCTGACTCCATTTAGCCCCTCACCATGAACAGCCTGAACCCACAAAGACAGTTCTACATCCACAGAGACAAGACCTACCTAGTAAGGAAGGTGACTGACCTACACTCCCATGGTTTTTTTTCTACTTTCCCTTTCCTTGAACAGAGCTCATGTCTGGTTTGGGGTTCAAAGTTGTTCAGTTTTGTAGATTCCAAGTCCTGCATACAAAAGATTTCACATTTGGGATAGCTGGATGAGGTCTGACATTATGCTGTTATTTATCATTAATTTTACATGTAGGCAAGGTAACACACAGAGGTCAAGTGATTTCCTTGGCACATCCAGGCAGGGCACATGTCAAGGTTGATGGGGGAACAGATGGCAGATTTAGAGCAGTTCAGTTCACAGTCTCATTTACAAGTCACCTATTTACTTATCCTTAATCTCACTGGAGTTACTGATGAAAGGAAATTTGTAGACAGGACAGCAGGTGGTGTAAGGACTCTACAGGTTCAAATTGCATGAGATGATCACCAGATTCTAATCAGAACATAACCCCAGTGCCTTGGTCATTGGATTTGTCAGATACTCAGCACTGCTGACTAGCACTAGATACTTCAGCAACAGAGAAGCCACGAAACTGTCACCTTTTCCACTTCAGTCCATCTGTCCAGCACATCTCTTGCAAAGTTGAAGTACTCTGGTACCTCTGGTCTGTACTCCTGTTTGATGGCTTCGTAACTCAAAGGGGCATGAACTGGGGAGCACCAGCTGCAAGGTTGGAGAGATCTTCTCAGGGGAGCCCGTAGGGACACAGCACGTGGGCTCTTCAGTAACAAATGCAGAGCAAGAGCCATAGCAGTGTCTTCGAGGTGGTTCCTCAGGGGTTGTCTTCAAGAAATGCTACAGGGATGCAGATATAAACCTGGTATTAGCCATGGAATTTCAGAAGAGCTTTTACTACTACACAGTGGGATGCACTGGAACAATAATCCCAACTGCTAATTGGAGTAACTGCTGTGGACAGTTCCAGTCCAGCCACTGACCTCTGCTCTCCAGTGGCCATCATACAGCTGAGATCCTGACTCTGCATTCAACATCAGCCCTGTCACTGTGGCAGCCTTCCTGTAGTTCACATTCCTTTCCTCCCCACAAGCCCTGAATCTAATCTTCTGAATCACATTTCAGTTGCCTCACACAGCAGAGAGGCACTGAGCACTGCCCATGCACCTCAGCTCTGACTTCTGTAAATTAAATGTCTGCTACTGGCTGACAATACACAAGTAACAGTGTGGACCAACATGTTGCAGATAATCTGGCAATCAAGATTAATTACCTGGTGACCACACTGTCACTAGATTTTTTAGTTTACCAGCACTGGGGATATATGTGCTGTCAGGAATTAAATAAATGTAGCAAAGCCCTGAAAAGATTCTAAGTATTGATGTTTTAAACACTATTTTGATGCAAAAAACATCACTTTATGAGACTGGAAAAACTTAACAGACTCCCTGGAAAAGGATCCCAAATGTAAAGCTTTGCTTCTCATAAAGACTCAGTTTAGCAGGAGGTCTGAAAACTCTGAAGTTGTTATTTTCATGCACTGTCAATTGTCTTTTATTTACAAAATGGTATAAACACTGCTAGTTCCTTACAGAATTAATAACTATCCAGCTGTAAAATCATGCAGTTCATGAAAGCAAAGGGACACCTTTTGGATCTGTAACATTCAGTCTGTGTTACAAACAGGAGAGGAAGCCAGCCAAATGAAAGACAGAGAGGGACAGGGAGAAGAGGGAATATGGAGAGACAAGAGGCCAATCAGTGCTGCTCCAGTGCCAGAAAATGGCCTGGCCAGCAGCTTGAAGGGGTGGGTGGAGGCTCAGTTACCTTGTCAAAAGGCTGTCAGTCCCATCTTGCTGCCTCTGCCTTGCACCCAGGCTGAGCCCTCTTGGTGCTGGGATGTGTCACAGCTTTGACCCCTTACCCAGATCTCAGGCTCCTGGCCCTGTGCCTGCTCTTGTGCTGTTCCTGTATCCAGGACTGACTTCTGCATTCTGCACGTGGACTTTGGACTTACACAAGGGGCAGACGAGTCCAGCACAGTGAGAAGAGCTGACAGGTTCCTGCAGAGCTCAGAGTGGAGGTAGGAGTGAGTCCCAAATCTCCTGTTTCCCTCTCATCCTCTCCTCCCACCCACCAGCCTGTGTATAAACAGTCATAAGACCTTGCACAACCCAATCACAGCTGTTACACTCTGGCTGAGGCAACACAGGAGCAACAGCCTTGCAACTGCTTTTGTGATTACACTGCTCAGCAGGTTGCTGGGGGCTCCTCAGGCAACCAGAGCACTTCAGCCATGACAATGTGAGTATTGATTCCTGGGATACTGTAGCTGGTGCCTGGAACAGATTTATTAATACCTGATGACTTGTCAGCATTTGTAAGGGCTCTGCCTCATGGTCAGAGAGCATACACTTATACACACAGAAAGCATACACTTACGTGGTTCTCCAGCATTGCTGCCTCCTCTGCAGCAGGAGGGAGGCAGGAGGGAACATGTGCCATACTCTCTGCCATCCAGGCTACAGCCCAGCAGCACCACGGGCATGGCTGTGGCACTGGTGTGTGCCTCTGCCTTCAGCCTCTCCTGCAAAGAGGTCACTCACAAGGGAGCTAGAAACAGCCATAGCTTAAATTGAGGCATTAAGATTCCTAAGTGTCTGGCTGCCAGAGCCCTGAATTCCTCCTGCTGTATCTCCATCCTCAACCATGGCTCTAAGGTCAGCAGAGAAACTGCTGACACCCATCTGCATCTTTGTGCTGGGTGCTGACCAGTGGGGGTGATGCTGTGGTCCTTCCTGGCACACAGATCCTGTACCCTCAGCACTCTCAAAGGAGATACCAAGCAGCTCCCTGAAATGCTCACTGCAGCAGAAAGAATTTGATACAAAATAGTTTTCCCCAAAGCTACTCTCTGCTCAGTGGTAAAGGGAGAGCTACAGTCAGTCTGCAGCAGTGACATTTTAAACACCTCTGAAATGCATGCAATGAAATCCTCCCAGGGGAGAGGCAGAGGAACAACCTTTAAAGGGTTTCCTTACCCAAAAGATCCTATCACCCCAGAGGAGACACATGTTAAGAGAAATTTACATCCATGGATGGTGATAAGTCAGACAAGAATACATAGGCAAGAAGGTTTCCAGCTCAGGAGGAAATCCAAAACTTTCACAGTGACCTAACCTGTAACCTGTTCTTTTGGTAGGACAGCCCTGGTGAGGCCACACCTCGAGTCCTGTGTCCAGTTCTGGGCCCCTCAGAGGGGAGGTCCTGGAGCAGGTCCAAAGGAGGGCAACCAGGCTGGTGAAGGGACTGGAGCACAGGCCCTATGAGGAGAGGCTGAGGGAGCTGGGGCTGTTCAGCCTCGAGAAGAGGAGGCTCAGGGGAGACCTCATCACTCTCTACAACTCCCTGAAAGGAGGTTGGAGCCAGGGGGGGGTTGGTCTCTTTTCCCAGGCACCTCTCAGCAAGACAAGAGGACACGGTCTCAAGTTGTGCCAGGGGAGGTTTAGGTTGGATATTAGAAAGAATTTCTTTACGGAGAGGGTGATCAGGCATTGGAATGGGCTGCCCAGGGAAGTGGTGGATTCTCCATAAAGAAATTCTTTCTAATATCCAACCTAAACCTCCCCTGGCACAACTTAAGACCATGCCCTGGGCTGGGAACCACAGCGGGAGTGGGTCAAGGGTTGGACTTGATGATCTCTGAGGTCCCTTCCAACCCAGCCAGTTCCATGAGTCTATGACATATAACTGATTTCCAGAGCACTGATGGGCACTTCCAAGTCCCCTAGCACTTTTCACCACAGAAGTATCCTAATTAGTTCTGAGTGGTTAACTGCATTTCCTCTACACCACTCAGAGCTGCCTATAGAAATTCTTGTTTCAAACATATCCTGACGTGTCCAGCTGCAGGGATTATCACTATAGATCACCAGAACTTTTGAGTCTTTCACACAACCCCAGCCCTGGAAAGATTTAGTGACTTTTGTGTGGTCAGTAATCCTTCTGATGTACAACTGCTGTAGAATTGAGCCCCAAAGGCTTTGAAGGAACAAAGCTTCAGATAAGATGTAAACACCACTTCCTATTATGGTTGGAACTGATAAATATTTCCATCCATTAATAAAGTTTCCTCTTTTTTTGCTACTTCACCCTACCTGGATTCGTTGGGTGTATATTATATGATAGCCCTGTCTCTTGCAAAGCTTGCTAAGGTGTTTTCTCAAATTGCTAAGAACTTACATTTCCTTCCCCTGCTTTGTCCAGGAAGCTCAAGAGTTACTGCAGGGAGAGGAGGTTTTTATGCTCAGGAGGCATATAGATACCTTCCCTTAGAAACTACCCTGCAGGCCATGGGTTTTTTTCTGTCAACACAAGTAATCTCAGGCCTAAAATTACCTGTACAGTGTTTCTGTTTCTGCTGTCCCTCTGCACCATGACCCTGCAGCAGTCAGAGGCAGCAGCTCAGCCCTGGCCCTCCCTGGGTTCGGGTGGTTCGGGTCGGTGTTGGACACATCCTGCTCGCAGCCCTGCACTCCAGCAAGTCTCCTCCTCTCCCTGGCTCACCGGTTCTCTCAGTTCTGGAATTATGAACACAAACTCAGACTTTAACCCCAGAACTGGAGTTCAGGGATTAGAAAAAGCCTCAATGGCTACAAGTGACCCACAGCCAGGTGGGACAAGTCCAGAGGATCGGCTCTGGGGAAACGATCAACATCCCCTCCGGAGCGTGTAAACCCTGAGGTAAATCGTCATTTTCAAGGGCTCCTTCCTCGGTTTTCTTTGGGTTTTTTACCTCCAAGGGCACAGCACTGATTGCAGAGGCCGTGCGAGGCCTGGAAGGCGGCTGAGGGCCTCACTGAGGACCACCTGGTGCCGGGACTCGGCTTTCCCGGAGCCGCAGAACATGCCCCGGAGGCCCCAGCCCGGCCCGGTGCCGGTTCTGGTGCCGGTGCCGGTTCCCCGCTCGGCGCCCCCGCTGGGGTTGTGAGGATCGGCCGCCCGGCCGCGGGGTGGCGCTGTTCGCGGAGGGGGCGGACAGGCGGGCGGTAGGTTTGGGCGCGGTGCTGACGCCATCACGGTGCGCGGCAGCGGTGTCGGGCGATGGCTCCGTCGCGGAAGCGGCGGCCCAAGGGGCAGCTGGGGGCGGCGGAACGGGCCAAGAGACCCCGCGGAGATGGGCGGCAGCTGGAGGCCGGCATGCACGGCATCCTCATCACCTGCAACATGAACGAGCGCAAGTGCGTGGGGGAGGCCTACAGCCTCCTCGGCGAGTACGGGGACCTCCTCTACGGGCCCGAGCAGGTGCGTTCGGGCGGGCCCGGAGGTGGTTCGGTGCTGGGCGGGAGGCGAGACACCCCTGCGCGGCCCTTCCTTTCCCAGCCCGACCGCGTCGTGGGGCCCCTGCTCCCCGTCCGTACATAAACCCCGTGTTTCCGTTCACCGCGCACACGAACACGCGGGTTCAGTCAGCAGCCCCTCGGGGGGCCGGGGGAAAGGCCTCTGCCCCTCACCTCCAGCCCCACGGGCGCCGTGGTCCCTCGCTGGCAGTGTTTTAAGTTTGGCGCTCGCCAAAGACACGTGCCTTGTGTGAAGTTTTCAGATCAGGATGAGCAGATGTCTGGAAGCACGAAGGAGGAGGATGAGGATGATGTTGAGGCTGCCCTGAAGAAGGAGGTCGGGCAGATCCGTGCCTCAACGGAGCAGAAGCTGCAGCGGTTCCAGTCAGTGGAGAGTGGTGCCAACAACGTGGTCTTCATCAGAACCCAAGGCATAGGTGGGACAGCAGCTGATGCTGTGGGAATAAAATGTTCCCAACAGTGTTAGAGATTGTGGCTTTCAAGAAACTCACATCTATCAACTAAATACCCAGTTTCCCCTTCCCTTTGGCATTGCCACTGTGTGTTGTCCTTAGTAGAGTTGCTAAAGGTAGAGGAGTTTAGTTTGACAAAATCACTTTTGATGATCCAGTTTTGGTATAGTAAAACAGCTCTTCACAGGAAAGGGTCTGAGCCTGTCAGCAGTGCTGCCAAGCATGCATTTCCCCCAGCTTATTATCTAGAGGGTGGAAGAAGGGAGAAAATGCCTTGAATTTCTTTCTCAGGCTTTGTGTTTTTCTTGTAGAACCTGAGAACCTGGTGCACCATATATTGAAGGATATGCACACCACTAAAAAGAACAAAACGAGAGCGATCCTGCGCATGCTCCCCGTGTCTGGCACTTGCAAAGCTTTTATGGAGGAGATGAAAAAATACACAGAAACCTTTTTTGAGCCTTGGTTTAAAGCCCCTAATAAGGGTACTTTTCAAATTGTTTACAAAGCTCGAAATAACAGTCACATGAGTAGGGAAGAAGTAATTAAGGAGCTGGCAGGTGAGTTTGGATTTTCCATCAAACTAAGAACAAGCAGCCCCTAACTGCATGGGTGGCACAGCTCAGGTGGTTAGAAGGGGTCTTAGTGGGAATATCTATTTGTTGCTTAATATATGCATGTTGAGTTACAAAAGCTGCTCTAAGGCTTAAAAAATATGAATATTTGTTGTTGTTGATGTCTTAAGAGACAACAAGCAGAAGACAGTACAGCTTGGAATGTAATTTAGTGTCAGTGCTTTGAAATGCCTGCTGCCCAGCTTTCTCTCTGGATACTGTGCTGAAATAATGTGTTACTCTTTCCACTGAATATCTGACTCAAAATAGCTCCATGTTTTGTTTCTTGGTAATTGCAGTGGGAGCTGGAGTCCTGCTGGTGGTACATTCCAAGAGCCCTGCTTTGTTCTGCTCTCTTAAGTAATTACAGAACCATTCATAACAACTAAGGGGGATTCTGCTTTCTCTCTCAGCTTCTGTCCTTTCTGTAGGTGATGCTTATGCTCTGAAAGAACATCTTTTAATTACATCTTGTTTTACAGGAGTTGTGGGCAGCCTCAATCCAGAAAACAAAGTTGATCTTAACAACCCCCAATACACCATTTTGGTGGAAATAATAAAAACCGTTTGCTGCTTGAGTGTGGTGAGGGACTATGTTCTGTTCAGAAAATACAATCTACAGGAGGTGGTGAGGAGCAATAAAGAAGACACACAAAAAACCCCATCCAGTCTGACAGAAGAACAGAACTCCAAGGCAGTAAAACCAGAAACTGAGGAAGAGAAAAGCTCCAAAGAAGTAAAACAAGAGAACAAGAATCAAGGTGAAACAGAAGCTGAGCCCAAGGGGAATGATACACTGCTGGTGTAGAAAATGTGGTATAAGGGAAAGATACACACAGTGAAAACTTATTAAAAAAAGTTGCCCTGGTGTCCAAAAGGGCATTTGAAAGAGGAAAGTGGGTTTTGTTTTGAAATCTTTTTTCTTTAAATCCACGTGTGTAGGAATTTCAGTGCTCCCTGCAGGTGGAGCTGACAGTGCAGCAGATATGAGCTCTCAGGAGTGCAGTCACCCTTCTGGTGAAGCTTTCAGTCACTCTTCTGTGGCTTTGTTCTGCATTGTCTTTACCTAGCACAAAATGCAGAAGTGTATGCATGTGCCATCCTGACATCCTGACCCTCCCTTCTTGTGTCTGCTCTTATATTTGCTGCTCTTTCCAAAGACTTAATACTTGGGGAGGGGAGTTATAGTGTCTTTTTTTGTTTATATTTTTTTCTTAGGTACCAAATTTGAATTTAAATACTAGATGGATACTTCTTATGAAAGGAGCTCTCCATTATGCCATACTGGATAAGGGAAATAAAGTTTAATTTTTTGGTAGTTTTAGCTTCAGAGTATTAATTTTGTTTCATATTGAAAGTAGTATCAGTGATTTTTTCTCTTGTCTGTTACACCAATTCTTGATATTCCAGTGACTTCTAAAAAAACCTAAACTAGTGCAGCTGTAACCTGCTTTCCAGAAGGGATTTGAGTATGCTTCCTATTCAACTCTCTAACTTCAGTATTTAATTTCTAGCATAAAAGTCTGTGGTTTGCTAATTGGAAAAGAATTATCTTGAAGAACACCACTTGTTAAATTGTCTTGTTTTAGTGAAAAGGATGTGTTCAAGTCTCCCAACAGTGTTTAATTTATATTTGACTCTTTTCTCAAAATTGTTTTACAAGTTGGAAAATGAAGATGAATTTTCTTCTCTAATCCTGTCTCTCTTGCCTCCATTTATTAAAACTGCTTTCTTATCTCCATTGGTGTTTTCTTTACATTTTAAAGCTTTTTGTGTATGGATTAAGACTGTCAATGTCTAGGTCATGCATAGGGAAGAATCATTTAAGAGCAGACAAAGGTCAACAGTCAAAGTTCAGAGTCCTGCTCACTGGAAGCATAAGGAGAACACCTTGGTAAGAAACCCTGGCCCTGAAGGTGCAAACCAAGTTTTGCAGTAAAGCCCATGTCTCATCTTAGGACAAAGTTAGGCACCTCAAGTAACAAGTTTGTTTTGAATGTCTTGCCTGTGCCAGCCTTTTATCCAGCCTTCTAAAATGGACTGTTGAAATGTTTAGACCTGCTGCATCCCCTCAGCTGTCCTGATAAAGGGCCTGATGCACAGAGCCAAATCTCCATGAGCTCTGGCTGAGCTGTGAGTAATGCTATATTGAAATGTTTTTTGGACTGGCAAATTTATATATCCTCCTTTACCTCACACACAACAACATGAGTGTGTTGCTAGAAAAATAAAGGTCTCATCTGAGCTAAGCTTTTTTTCTTTTTTCCAACCTCCCTTCTGCCTGAAATGAAAAATTCTCAGGGGGAACAGGCAGCAATACATAAAAGCAAGGGGAAGGTCTCTCATGCATCAGCCTTCACTGCAGCCACACAACAGGTGAAGCAGCCTCCACTATCAAACTTCATTTTCTGCAGGGATGTGACACCCCATGCACATTGCAAGCAGGTGTGTTTACGAGGCCAAGAAATATATACAAAAAAGAAAAACTCTTGGCAACCATTTCAGAAAGGAAATAAAATGGAATTAAAATGCCCAAATAACCCCTGCACACCAGGTATGCTTTTCCACATAGGTGCTTTGGGTCATTTGGGAACAGCACTCTTCCCTTTGTGTTAGGATTAAAACTCAGATATTCTTAAAAAGCAAGAAAATAATTTAAGAACAAGCCAATCTTAGAGCAGTGTTTTCCAGTACAGACTTGCCTTTATTAAGGGTCACTGCAGCATAATTAAAATATTGATTTACATGTAATTCAGCTCATCATTTCACTAGTGAAATACAGGAGTGGAGAGGTTTAAATAATACCAGTTACTGCTGCTGATTGGAAGCAGCTAGTAATATCCTGTGCCCAAAAGTCATGCAGCAAAACCCTTCCTGTATTATCTTCCTATTCAAAGAACAATCACCACAATCATTCAGTCTTAAAATAGCTAATCCCATAAACCTAAGAGGCTTAGTTTTGTGGCCTGCCTGGAAAACAACATGAAATACGAGTAACTGGTCATTTTAAGCATGGTGTTCTTAATTTAAGATTGCTCTTGGATCAAACTGTGGCATGGCATGTACAAAACCACATGTGTCCTGGCACCACGGACCCAAAATGCTCTCACCAGCTGCCTTCACCCAAGCTGTGTCTGATACATTCCACATGATGTCTGAGGGGGTCAAGTTCATCCAGTACCTGTTGAAGACAAAGGTGATGACAAAGACAAAGGGAGTCTGCAAGTGGAAATTAAGTATGTGAGGGGTTTTTAGTTTGTTTACTTGGATTTGGGGGGTGTTATTTTTTTGGTTTCTTTTTCTTAGAAAAGCATGGTAAATTTGATCTGAAATTCAAGAGCTCAGATAAAGGTCTCTTGCCTGGCCTTTGTACTGGTGGCAAAGACAAAGAAAATTAAGCAGTAACCTAACTCATTATTTATTCTGGATCAACAGGCACATAGTTTCTAAAATGGAGGTACATAACATCTCAAACAGGCTCCTGGCTTCCTGGGTACAATTCAGCTAAGGAGACCAGAAGAAATGAGACACAACATTGTAGAATCTCATTATCTATCATAATTTTATCACATGCAAAAACTCTTCTGTTTGCTTCATATTTCAGAGCTGTAGAGGTATAATTGGCTGAAAACTTTACCTTCCACAGATAAAAAAATCCAGACCAAAGGAATTCCATAGGAAAGTTCAACCATTTTGGGAGAGCCTGTGGTGCCACTGGTAAAACAGATGAGCATTGGATCCTGGCTTTTTGTCTTCACACAGTTACAGACAGCAGGGGCAGCCCCCCAAAAAATGAAAGGTTAAAAAAAACAGTGGCTGCTGCTATTCAGCACACTTCACTTGGATCCTTTGTGCCCAATATATGCAGGGCTGTTTACATGAGATGTGTGGGTAATAAACCACTGAGATCCCCTGACTCTTGCACTGTTACTTCTGTAATAAAATGCTGCTGATCTTGCTCTAACTATTCTCCATGTTCACCTTCTCCAGAGTAAGGAGACCAACTGGATCTCTTCATTTGGCTCTTTGATTTGGTGTGGGATGGCTCTCTCCCCACCTGTATCCCTGTGCTGGCTGGCAGGCAGCCAGGCTGCCCGGGAGCCTTCCCTCTGGAGCCCCCTCGGATCCTCTCCAGCTCAGCCCTCAGCAGAGGCAGCTGAGGACACGGGGAGCTGGGAAGCCTGGGCAGTGAGCCCACTAGCCAGGCAGGTTGCCAGTGACCTGGGGAGACTATGAGCCAGGCAGGACAGCAGCCCAGCACTCGGGGAATACTTGGAGCCTGACAGCAGAGCAGCTCAAGAGCCAGACAGGCAGCACTTGGCAAGGCAGCCACATGGGGAAAACAGCCAACCTACCTGCCTGCCTGCCAGTGACCACCTCTGCAGGACTGACACACTTCCAGGCAGTATTTAGGTTCTATCACATCTGTTTTACAATCTGCCATAAAACTGATCCATGGAATATTAACCCTGCATGAAAGCAGATTCTTCAGATCATCTTGACAACGTTTTATTAGCTCTAGAAGGTTTGAGAATGCAGTGTCAATGCTTTCTCTGTCTTCCAGTTCAGTGGCACTGAAGTGCACAGTTGTTCCAAGGAACAAATGGAAATACAGTGGGACTGTACAGTGAGCTGCAGAGGTAATGGTAATTCAGACACCCGGGGTTGGGAGAACACATGGTACATCTTGTAAAGCTGTTAAAATGACTGAATAACTAGTATGTCACCTTGAGAGAATGGTTTTAGCTACAAAAATACTTTTAACAAATTATCAGCTTGTAAAATCACATCCAGGGCCTTGAGCAGATCACAGCAGGGTATTTGCTTCCCTTTTCCACTCTGCCCCTTCCATCTCTTTCTACAGTTCCCTGCCCTGCAGTGAAGAGCTGTCTGTTGGGTGCCATTTTAGAAGCTGCTCTTCAGCAGTGAGGCAGATGGATTCATAAACACATTAGGTTCATTTTGCAGTGCCCTTTTTTAGTGAAAAGCTGTTCACATTAGCCTTAGTATCCTCCAAGTTTTAGAAATATGGATTGGAATAATTTGTATAGAATATTTTTCTTTGAGCTTTAAAACATAAATAGGCTACAGCTGCCAATAAAAGAAGTTTTCCTGCCCATTTCACCATATTGTTTCATAGTCATATATAACAAACTAAGACATCATAAGGCTGTGCTTATTTTTTAATTAGCAACTTGGTTATTCCCAAATATTCCCCTTCTTCATAGAAGAGAGACTAAATTGCCTTCTGTCCCACACCCTCAAAGGTATCTATTTCACTAATGAGACATGAGTATGTTTAAACAACACGAGAAATTTTCCACTACAGATAACTATGATGGAGTTAAGGTAGAAGGAACTCACTTGAGCAAATCACTGAAATTCAGCCACTCAGCCTTGCTGCTTTCAGACACAATTAGCTTCGTTTTCAGAAACTGGCACTTGGATGCAACTGAGTCCACTGGAGGAGCCAACACATCAGTTGTAATAATGCACTTATCCTTGGAAGAAAGCAGTCTGTAGCAAATGTTTTGTGCTGTCAGTTGTGTGGTCCCTGGAATGATGATAACACCTGAAAGTGCAATAAAATTGGAAATTTAATAGGTATTTTTCACTTTCAGTCCTGATCACTTCATAGCTTCTCTTGATTTGTTGAAAACCAGCACCATCCAATCCAAATGAGAAGCTGAAAGTCCTCCAGACTTGAAGTTGTATACAGATGTAGAGCAGAGGTACAAACCAGCTTCTGTTTCTGTGAGATATATTGCTCCGTGCACAGTATAAACTGGAAATGTGACTTTGGGGCCATAAAACTCAGCAACTTTAACTTAAGTCTGTTGAAATTAAAACAACTTGATTTAACATAATCAACACAAGCCACAGAAAGTGAAAGAAAAATGATGCAGATAATTCTATCAGCCATAAGATACCACCCCTGTCAGCCCCTTTGATTATCAAATGTTCTAATGACAAAGTCAAATAATAAATGTCATTGTGGACTGCTGACCAACTTCCAGCATAGAAGGTAACAATCTATAGACCATGAGGCATGATACACTTCACCTCTTTGCATACAAGCCACGTACAGCAGCCACAGCAGAGTCTCCTCTTTGCAGGCCACATGGCCCAGAGCATGTTGGCCAGTTTTTGGGACAGGAAGCCCAGCTCTTCAAAGCTCCATTTAATTTCATCTCCTTTTTCATTTATCCACCACAGAGCTGCACAACTGTATTTGCCCTTAAATATACAGATAGATTTCACAAAATCTGGTTTCACAAAATAGCACTTGTACTCATGTATTACCCTGAATACACTTTGCAAAAGAGTGAAGTAAATTTGAGTTGGATGTATGGAAACATGGTGCCCAGGATACATTCAGCTTCAGAGACCAGGAGATACAGATGGAGGCTTTTAATTTTTTCACATGGACTGCTTGTAACATTGGTTTTTATCTCTATCTTTAAAGGGTCATTAAGAAAAACCTAATTCTAGAGGTCACAGTTAATCAGTGAAATATTTGTACATGGCTCTGGAGAAATATTAGTAGGCTGCAGTTTATTTTTACCTGAGCCAGTGATTACAGACTTAGACCTAGCAGAAAGAAGCTGCTACTTCAGTCTGCTTAACATAAAACAGAAGAGTGTAACTGCTCTCTGATAGTCCTCTCTTCTTCAAAAAAGTGAGAATCATGTGAAAAAAAGAAGACTAAAACATGGCATGGTGATCTTCTTTTACATTAGCAGATGGATTCTCATATTTTTTGAAGACAGCTGAAAAAACTACTGAATAAAAACTATTTTCTCAGGGTGTTTAAATTAGTTGTGCTTACCTGAAGATGTTATTTGTGATAAGGTGAAACTTCTTTCAACTCCCTCTCATGTACCTCACCTACCACTTATCCCAGCTCACTCTGGCCCTTCATTAGTCTCACACATCACGTTCTGGGTGGGGATTATTTCCTCCCAAGAACACAGATTTTGTTCTGCCAATTACCTTCTGAAGCAAGGCACAATCACTGAAAAAGCTGAGAGAAGACAGAAAGAACACTAAGTATGAATGGCTGCATTTCTGGTTCACTGCCTGTTGAGAATGGATAACCCACCCTACTTTAAAATATAACTCTATTCTACAGCACCAGTGACTTTGGAAATGGTAAAAGTGGGGCTTTGTTTTCAAATTTATTTTATTTATTTTCAGATTCTGGAGTTAAATGTAGTTTGAGAATTGGCATGGTAAAAATGTATTTTAATAAGCCTGGTGCCAATAAAGATCACCTATAATATGTGATGGACATTTCTGTGGAGAAAATACATGCTCTTCAGACACGGGCCACCAGCACTGAGGAAGACAATGAAAAGTCAAACTACCTGCTCCTAGAAAGCAGAATTCAGAGCAGCTCTTGATGCAAATGAGTAAAGAGCCACCCAAAGCAGACAATGCAGTTCCTCTCTGGCATGTCTGTTGCTTACTTCAAGTATAACACTTTGGACAGGAGGCAGCCTAGAGACTTTCTCTATGGAATAAATGAACAAAGCACTAATCAATAAAAGAGCCCAAACCAATTCCTTTCAGTCATTATTGTAATTTCCTTAAAAAACATAATGCTCTCCACATGCAAATACTCTAGAGACTGGGGTTTATTTTTCATTGGAAGTCCAATTCTGCTCCAAAAGAAATAAAATTCAACTACCTCCTGGTTTTGGTAGTGCAAGCTCAGTTCTATTTAGATTGATGTAACCTACATGGAGGTGGCATTTTGTGCATTTGTTTTCGACTTCAGGCAATTATGTGAAAAAAAAAAAAGCAGCAATATCCATTGCAGAGCTTAAGGGTGTGAAAGAGGTGAGATGCACCTGCAGAACCCTCCTGGCACAGTGTCTCCTGGGGCTTGTGTTTGCTTGCCAGTTAATAACTCAATTAGTCCCACTGAAAGGTCACCATCAGCTTCACTATGCAGCATGTTTGCTGTTTCCCCAGGCTCTTGGTACAACAGCAGCTATGCTCAAGGGTCTTGCAGAGTGGATTTACAACAGAACCAGGAAATTTGGAGATAAATAATCCTGGGCTTTTATTGGCTCACTGGTGTTTTTGTCTCCCCATAAAATACAGCCTTGGTCACAGAGTTCAACTACTACTTACATCTTCTGAAGTACAAATAAAGAGCACACAGGCTGTGCTGTAGCAGCATTGTGTGAGGTGCAAGTGCTACAGGAGGGTAACAAGAAATGTGAGATGTGACCTAGCAGGGATGATCTAAACCTCTGCTGCACCCATACCCACGTAACTGTGCTTGACTGTTATGGAAATCTCACAGTCTGAACTCACTACTCAGTCCAGGAAATGCTTGATTTAATCCTGAAACTGTATGTGACCCAGCACTGGCTAAGGCTAAGTCTGATCATCAACAATTGTTTAAAAAGTTCTTAAAAATAATATTCGACACATATCTGCATACTTTGTGGCTTTCAGTGATAACAATGCACATGCAAAAATAAAGACAAGAGCTAAAGGCAAGTCTGATTTCCCCTTTTTCATCATTATTTTCAAAACATATTCTCCCACGTACATTTAAAATTATAGGGAATATAAGCACCTGAACAAAAACTGATGTCTTCAACTCTTATTCAGAAGGTACCTCTAAAGACTGACAGGGAACAGAAGGCAGAAAAGCAGTGCAGGATGAGCATGTTCTCGTCAGGAGCTCAGCAGCAAAGCTAAGGTCTTCCCTACTCTTTGTTCCTTGTTTTTTTCTTTGGATTTTCCCAGAGATCAAATTTTGGTAGCTATTGAACCAACACCAACTCCTCTGTAAAGAAAAATAATAATACTTAGCAGTTTGACACAGTTTCATTCCAAGCTGTGTTCTTTTCTCTGGCAAGCCTGTGATTTTAAAAGCTCCTGGCTCTTTTGAGGACAAAGCAGGCAGACAGCACATCAGTCCCAGTGCTGGGACAAAAAGAACAAGTTATGTTTTGAAGAAACAGAGCTCATCACCTGGGTGACTCAGTAATTCCTCAAATCAGTTGTGTGAGACAAACACATGCCACTGAATTTGAGCACAATTTGGACTTCAAAGGAAGCAACTAATTGGCTTTATTTGGTAGCCTGAAACCCTGGCGAGCGAGGCAGAGCAAGGACTCCTGCCCACACACTGAACAGAAATGGTTTGATTCACTTGGATGTTCCTTTATTTCTTTTTCTGGACAGGTTCAGGGTTTGTATGATTACACAACTGCACTAACATGTTGGTGAGCCTGACTAGCCCAGCTTACAGACTAAGTCTGTGACTGAAGCAGAGAGGAAACCTCCTGAGAGAGACCTTCCCTGCTGTAATGAGCAATTTACACCACAACAGCAGGGTGCAGGGGAAAATCCAGCCTGATTTGTTTAAAGCCCAACATAGAACAGTACCAAAACCCAAGAATCTGTTCCAGGATTATATTCTTATGACTACTCTAAAAACAATTACTTCCCAAGGTCATAATTAGATTATGTTAAAAACCTTATTACTTACATAGAATAAATGGATTAAGTGAACAATGTGAATCCACTGCAGACAAAGTGAATTACTTTGCCAAAAAGTACTTACTCACATTTGAAATCTGACTGTGCTTGAAAGGAATCAGATTCTGAAATTGTGGCCAGATTACATTTTTCAACATATTTTTATGATTGTACTTAAAAGTTAATTCTATTCCTAGTTATTGTGCTCAAAAAACGGGATTATGATTAACATATCCAACATGTTTTCCCTCTGTTCTGACTGGATCAAGGAAACAAAAATCAATCTCCCAGAACTACTCGGTTTTCAGGAAAAAGGAAGGGAAATTTAAAACCCTGAAACACAGTTGTTGGAAACCTGTGCACAAACAGACAGAAGCCAAAGACAGACAGTGAAGTCTTTTCCAAAGACATTTGGTAGGAGCTGTGCATCACTGCTTAGCCAGGTGGGGCTCATCCTGCTTCTCCTGACAAACTATTCATGCTTAACTCTGAGAGTGGATGCCCTGGGTTGTTGTTTTTTTCAGCAATTCTAGATACTCTGCCAGTAAAGTTTGATTCCTGCCTTACTTGGAAAGGCTTAGTACAGCCCATTGCCACCACTAATGAGATGTGAAAATCATGCTGAGATTCCCCCAAACTTGCCCTATAAGGTGTGAACAGTGCAAACTATGATAACTCTGCTCTGCTGAGGAACTTGATGGCTTATTGATTCCTGACAGCTGAGGCTTCTGCCCACTCTGCAGTACTCAGCCCCTGTTACTGCAACATCCAAGCTTTACCTTTCACTGTTCAATTAGTCATTCAAATGTCTAGAAAGACGTTTAATATTTTATAACAGCATTTAATTTGTAAAATAGGATTCTTTTAAAAAATAATTACAATACATTTATGCTTAAAAACACAATTTGATTAGATTAAGGAATATTTTCTTTCCCCATACATAATCACAGTGAAATCTAATACAGGTTCATCTGTAGTTTAAATGTAAGAAGACAGCATCAGATCCTGTCAGGATAGGCCTGTGATATTCAGCTAAGCAGTTTTAACTTGTTTAGTTAGGATGGGGTCAGACTTTCAACGTCACACTTCAGCACCTGATTAAAAGAGGTTCTGGAGAGAAAAAAGCAAAATTCTACTATTCCAAAATATAACCTGGTTGTTTTTCTAATCTGAGAATTAGGTTTGATTAGAACAGTTTTAATTGCAAGATTCATTGCCAGGAACTGCTTGCATATTCAGAACTCAGTGACACTTGTCTTTCTTGTGTATTTTTTAAGGTGCATTCACTTTTTTTCACATTCTGAAGAACTAATTTTTCAGGATAAGGAGATGTAAATTCAGGAGACAGAATAATAAAAGCTTTTATCACCTGAAGGAGAGAGTTCAAGTAAGGCAACACTCAGCAATCACTAACTTGAACAATGTTCAACAGAAAGATGAATAACACAATTTTCTACAATCAAATTTCTTTCAAGCCAGTGGAAATAGAAGTTTCCAAGCCAGGTGCTGCACAGCTTTCTGGTTTTTATTGCTTGTTGAGTGGTACAGAAGCTTTGTCTATTGTGTGTGAAGATGAGAACAGAAGAAGGCAAGTAACAAGGCTACTTCTGTATGACACAGTATTTGTGAGTAAAACATGGGAAAAGCTGGCACCAAGTGTACTAAGAGAGAAAAGTTTATGAAGGTGTTATCAATAGAGGAGTCATTCCATCCTCAGGTGAGAAGACTGATTTCACCCTAAACATGCTGCATTTAAGGACCAAACATCTGACCCCTCTGATCTTAGATACTACCTAAAAGAGATGGGCCACCAGCCAAATTCTGATTAAGCTGTGGACATGCAGGACTAGAATAGGTTTGTATGGTTAGTTCCCTTTCCCAGCAGTGCTTCAGGAACTGAAACCATGGCACTGACAATAGAAGCTTTGCAAGCAGGTGAAAACATCACATCTTGGTGTTATCTATTGTTTTTGATGTTCATGCATTTAACAAAAATAGATCAGAAGGATGGCAGCTGTATCAGAGGAATTTATATAGTGTTAATGGAATGAGAGAAGTTCTGTCAAACTCCAAACAAGGCTACACTCGTCCCCACTCTTTGTTTCTTAATTCATTCCTCTTGATCTTCCCAGTTACTGTCTTTGGCAGCTCTTGGACAAATTCCACCTAAATAAAAAAAAAAACAGAAAACAATGCAGCACGTTCTATGGAGCTGGTTTTCCAAGACTGGCTCTCAACATATGTGGAAAACTAAGAGGAATCCCATCAGTGTGAACTGCCTGCCTAAAGTATCAAGTCCAAGACAGACCAAGTCAGCACACTGTGCCATTTGTGAAACAATTTCATTGGCTGCCTAGCTGGCCAAACCTCTGTGTAGCTGTGCCCCAGCTAACCAAACTGGTTACTGGAACAGGAGTACTGAAGCAGAAGGATGAATGCACAAATGGTATCAGAGGTCAGAGATGAACAACAAAACATGAAGAAATGGATGTTATTCACACAAAATGGTCCTTAGTTGCTATGAGTTCTACACAAGTGAACAAGGACACTGCTATTAGCTCTTTTTCCATAGTGCTGTGATTACTGAGAAACACCAAGTGTTTCCTCCTGGCCTTTCTTATTAACTGTGAGGACCAGTAGATTAAAGACTTGCATCACAGATGCAGTCAGGTACTACCCAAGTCATCAGAGAGCGATTTGTTGAAGAGGAAATACAAAACAGGGAAGTATAATTGTGAACCTGACTTAAAACATGCACATCTAACTAGGATATATGAAAAGCCTAGAAGTTTTTTGAGAGGTTGAAAAAACCCTTTACTCAAATGCCTGAAAAACAATGTAAACTAATGTTACTAAGGAAAGATTTTCTGGAGCTAGTGCTCTAGCTGAATCTTGACCACTGTCTATTTCAGGTGAACCAGAAAAATCTGAATAGTAATTCTCCTGAGATCTATGGAAGGGTGCCCTGATTTAAAGTTTCTTCTCAGAAGCATTTACCTTTCTAGGATATTTATATGGAGCAGTAGTTTTCTTGACATGCCCCTGTAAGTCAGAGGCTAAGCTCTCCAGGTCACTGGATGAAAAGGTCGGGGACAGGACCACAAATGCTTTCACAACCTGTAAGGTAAGGTCAACAAAAGCAATCTGATTCCATCCAATTTTAAGAGCTGATATACAGGTTACCAGTGAGCAGTACTGCTGTGAATCATGACATGCAAAAGGGAAGAACAGAGAAACCAGAGAAACAAAATATAAGAAATGGTGCCCATTTTCTGCACGTATATGTGCAGAAGGGAAATCTGAAAGCCCTCATTGCAAAGCAAGAGCATTTGCTCTATCTTCTCATCAGGGGGCAAGAAGAAGGAGTGGTAAGAGGTGTCCCTGCAGAGTTGTCCCTGAAGCTGAGGTACATTTTGTTTGGCTCTGAAGTTCAGGCTGAGGACAGTAGGCCCATAACATCCCAGCACAGGACTGTGCTTTCTCCATTGGAGTAGCCCAAGTCCAATGCTAAGGCAGTTGTACTACAACTTTGGCTCCACCAAGACAGCCTGAAAATTCAGTTCCAGTGTATTGACACTTAACAAGGGGGAGGTAAACATCACTGTAATGTTCTCCACAGTGAAGACCTTATTGGGATTAAAAGAAACTATGAACAGCAAAGGAGTGTAAAAGGAAAGGGATTTGGCCTGTCACCCCAAGTAAGATTATTCATGACATGACTGCTTTAGAGCTGTACATTATTAGGTAAAGTAGGAAATGTTTTATATAATTACATATGTAAGCAAATACATTGCTTTCCTCACCACTGTTCAGCATCATTACCTCTCCTCTGAGGGGATCTGGGCTGCTGACAACAGCTGCTTCTGCTACTGCTGGGTGCTCTATCAGGGCACTCTCTACTTCAAAGGGCCCAATGCGGTACCTAAGTACAGAGAGAAAAATGCAGAATTTGGTTTTGTAAGCTGGAAAATCAGAACCAAATGCTTTTAAATTGTCATACAGAAGAAAAAAAAAACCCACAAGAAAACACCAGGAAATAAACCAACAACCAACTATAGAAATTTTAGGCAGAATGGAAAAGTTGGCTGAAGGTGGGAGAGTTTCATGGTGATCGTGTGGTAGAGGACTGCTGGGGCTGTGGGTAACTCTCCATCCCTCCCCTTCCCATGGGGCTTCTAAACTGAAGCTCCATCCACTGTGACAGCTGGGGTCTGTACTACCAGCAGATGCCGTGTTACGGTGTCACATCATACAACATCAAATCGATTCATTTCAACATAATAAATCAAATGTTTCAATGTTTTTGGAGTTTGACAGAGATGTCCTCAGATTTTAGTCAACAGCAAACTAGATTAAAATCCCTCCCCTGCCTATAGAAGTCTTCACTCCTTGTTGAAACAGATGAGATGGTGCAGAGGAGACAGAGATGCCACTGACATCACCAAGATGATACTGCAGGTATATAAAGAGTTAATAATAAAAGAAAATATTCCACTCATCACAATACTGTGATGTCAGCAGCTCATAAGGAAGATGCAAGATTATACAATGTCAGATTTAGGAAAGAAAACTGACCCAGAGGAAATGATGATGTCATCGTCTCTTCCAATAAACTGAAAATATCCCTCTTCATCCATAATCCCTCTGTCTCCAGTGACATAAAAATCCCCACGTTCACTTTCTGCAGTTTTCTTAGGGTTATCCTCAAAGTGGTTTACAAACAGTAGTTTAGATTCTGAGCATGCATTTAGCTATACATTATGCTATAACACATATAAAGTTAAATGCACTGGAATTTAATTTTTCAGTCAGGGATGTTAAAAACATACAGACATTGCTATAAAATATAATAAAATATGCTTTTAAAAATTATTTTTTTAGAAAAAATATTAACTCAATCTTTAGCAAGTTCTTCTTTTCCATTTTCTAATATTCACCAATCTAAACAGACAATTTATTCTGGTAATGAATAATAAACTAGTGAAAAAACACTCAGTCTTCTGAACCACTATGCAATTGATGAGGTTTTGGGGAGATTGGTGGTGTAGAATAAAATAAATTCCTTACTACATATTCAGAGAAGAAACCAAGTGGCCTTATAGGCTTAACTCTCACAGCAATTTCCCCCTGTTGTCCTGGAGGCAGAATATTAGCATTTTTGTCTATGATCTAGAATGAAAACCAACATGAATTTTATTTCAATGGGAAAAAACACAAAATTCAAATTCCCAACCAACCAGCAAAAAAACCCAATGAAAGAACCTAAGGTGCAGCCAACAAACCTGAACATCAAATAGAGGAGCTGCCTTCCCCATTGATCTAGGTTTAATCTTCATTCCTTTAAAAACAGAGCAGATTATTCCCTGCAAAAATCAAAATCAAAACAAAGTTTTGCAATGGAAATCAGGTCCTTTCACATTCAAGTCATTAAGTACATTTTCTAGAATAATTAAAATTAATATAAGATTAATAGGATCCTGTATGCCAGTACTTATGGTCCAGATAAAATCAATAAATTCCTGAAAGAATCCTGTGCATTGCCTGTGAAGAATTCAAATCCTCTTCTAACCCACTTTCTCTCTTAGATTTAAACTCTGTCCTTTTGCCTGTCACTGTCATTTGGAATTTATTTAAAGACATTTACAGAAATGTTAGAGCACATCTCCCAGCAATCATCCTTCTGGCAGGTTATGTGAGGAGAGCCAGGGAAGGGTGTTCTCTAAGAAGTTATCAGGGAAGAAGATTACTGAAACATTCACAGAAATGTGAAGGAAGAAACAGGCTGTGTTCTTTTTAAACAAACACTTCAACACCGTAAAGCAAAAAGGCATTACAAAGATTTAATATTGACCCTGCAGATGTACCGTTTCTGTCTGGCCATATACTTCATGGATGTGCAGCCCAGTCTTGCTTTTCCACTGCTCCATGACTTCTGGGTTGAGTGGTTCCCCTCCACTCATGCAGTACTTCAAGTTCATGAATTTGTAGCTTCACAGGGAGTTAAAAGACAAGAGAGACAGTGATTAAATCTGTTGGGCAAGACAAAGAGCAAAGCACTGAGTTCCATACCCTCAGGGATTTGCTCACAGGTTCAGCAGTGAAAGTCTCAGATTTCTGAGGGAAAACATCAAGTTTCTCTATGTTTCATCATAAAACTGGGCAAAACTTACAAACTTTATATGACTGCCTTTTCATGAAGGATGTTCTAAACTAAATTACTATTCTATTTTGGGTCAAGCATCTAGATCTGGGCGATCACTAAATTCTATTTAGGGTAAGAGAAACATTTGTAAATAATTTCTTGACTTACTTAGAGAGATCACTTTGCACCAGCACGCGGAACAACGTTGGAACACCAACCAGTGTGCCAATGGGAAATCTGCAGAGAGTCTAATGAGTTAAACAAGATGGACATATGAAGCTCAGACAAAAAACTGTCTTGTGGATGTACAGTAAATAGGTCATATGAGGGGCAAACGTATCTCTCCTTCCTATGTAAAAGCACCATACACTCTGTTGGGTAAGAATCCCTCCTACAGTTGGTGTAGTATGCAGGGATTCACAGCATATTCGATGGAACAAAATCTCATACTCATGTGCCTACATCACAGCCAGACAGAACCCAGAGCAGCCTGAAGCATGGCCAGACACACCAGCAAAACCCACTTCTGTTTCAGTCTGCACTAGGAGCAGTTGATATGACTTGACAGTCACTAGAACAAAAGGAATTAGTGCTGCTATAGATGACTTCTGTTCACATGCTCACCAGCAAACGAGAGGAATGAACCACAGGTTTGGCCCCTTCTGTGTACATTAAACATGCAAATAAGAGCTTGACACAATGGATACAGCATCCCAAACACAACTATGGGACACAACCCTCAAAATCCACAAATGCTGTTGAGAATTATTGTTTTCCAACCTTTCTGCAGATTAACACATCTCCATGAGTTTTTCCTTACATTTAGGATGGTTGCTGATTCAGCCTGTGGTAGCCTGTGTATAAAGATGCATGATCCAAAAACCCAGGGATCAAAAACAGATGCTATTGAAGTTAATATCCATCCCGTGTCTGCTGTGCTCCATATCATGTCTGAGGGAGTCAAGTCCAACCAGTATCTTACAAAGAAGAAAAAAAATTAACAAAATGATGATAAATAACGAATTTTTTTTGCTTAAACCCCTTTCCAACTCACAAACAAAGGAAAAAAAACCCAACAGGCCCAAGTTTTCTGACAAGACACATGGGCACTTGTTAAATTTATTTTATGAGCTAGGATAAAAGGCTGTATGTTTGTATAAATACATATATACACACACACAAACATATATCATACATATATGATATCAGTCATAACAGAGCATGGATTAAGGGACAGAGAAGAGTCTGCATTTCAATAAAGTGAATTTCCACTAGGTAGGAAGACAGGGCTGAAGCAGCAGCATTCATGGATGTTGTATGGATGCTGTGTTGGACACCAGGTATTCAAGTTCTAAGGCTGCTGAGGAACCAGGGTGATCTGTTCAACCAACAAAAACTGCTCCTGCTCATCTCTAGGTCACAAAGGTTTTTGCAGCCCACACAGCAATGTATCTCTTGGTTATCTGGGCTAAAGTATTCCCAGCTGATGACCTTCCTTGGAACCACTCCAAAGAACTGGTATGAGATATTAATTGAAATATGTAAACACTGAGGGTGATTCTACTCCCCTAGAAATCTGCTGGAGTTTCTAGCCTGATTTCAGGAAGACTGGGGATGTACACTGGTACATCTTATTCAGTGATTTTTTTTGTCAGTTCTATGCAGCTTCAATTATTCCACATTCAGCCAGGCTCAAGCATTTCATACCTTTCACTTAGAAGTGGTCTGAAACCAAGACTACCCTGGGAATGTTCAGTCATTTTTGGAGAACCTGTGGTTCCACTCGTAAAGAAGATACTCATTGAGTCTTGAATCCTTGTTTTGATGCAGGAATGGTCAGGGGATTGGTTTCTTTAAAACAGAAAATATAACCATGACTTCACTGGTTAGTTTACAGACTTCAGAATGTGATGAAGTATTGTATATTGCAGAATTCCAACCTAAACAAACTTCACAGAAGCTTTTTACCAAATTAGGCTAAAATGTGGAGTTACAGTTCCTCAAAGACAGACTTTCTCTGAAGAACAGGAAAAAAACTTCAACTCAGCTGTGGATCAGCAATCAAGCAGTCATGATTAACAGCTTAATGGTGGCATTTGATGAGTATTTGTAGTCAATGAATGCTTGTAAATGAGAACTTCCAGAGAACGGGTCTTTCTGCAGCACGACACTGCAGTGTCACTAACTCATACTCACTTGTACAGGTCAGTGAAGTTGAGCCATCCCTCCCTAAAGCTTTTGGACACGATTAGCTTCCTTTTCAGAAACTGACACTCAGATGCCACTGAGTCCACAGCAGGAGCCACTGTGTCATCGGTAATGATGCACGCGGCCTTCGACGCCTGGAGTCGGTACAGTATATCTGTGGCTGATAATTGTGATATTCCTGGAATTATGACAACTCCTGGAAGAGCAATGAGGTTATTTTGGGTGGCATTTTTTACATTTGAGTCTTTTCTAAGAATGCAAAATATTAACTATCCCCAAACCACCTCCGAGATGAACTTCTCTGGCATTCTCAAGCCTAACTATTATAGTGCAGTAAGGCAGCTGCTTGTGCTCTCCTGTAAGGAGTGAAATATGGACCTGTCTGGTGACTTCCAGGGATCTTTCCTGCCTTCTGTCACCTCCACACCTGCTGTACAGGCCACCTGGCCTATGGCCCCTAGTGCAAATCCTTCAGGACTGTCTATGTAGCTGGTCGCTAGGCCCCTCACATTGCTTTTCCTTTATAAACCATACAAATTCTTGATCCTCTCAACCAATTTTCATCAACCAGTTTTACCAGTCTCAGATATGCTCACTGACCTGCTCGCATGCAAGCCACATACACCAGCCACCATTCTGGGATCCGTGGCAGGATCACAATAATTCTTTGCCCCTTCTGCAGGCCACACACTTGAGTCAGCACATTGGCCACTTTCCGAGACAGGAACCCCAGTTCCTCAAAGCTCCACTTCACTTCTTCTCCTTGTCCATTTATCCACCAAAGGGCAGGGTTTGATGGTCTCATTCCAGCCTACAAAACAAAAGGGATTCAAACCCAAAACATTTTCTTTTGAAAGACTATGGAATTATAATACACAGATACCTGCAAATTATGAAAGATCTGAGTATTTCACAACCAGCATATAAAATATTTTTTTTCCCTTGTCCTTAATGGATTGAGATTTGCTATGCATCAAGTTCAGATATTCCAAATAAATTCTCCTTTTCTGAACCAGAAATGTTTACCAGCCCAGCTATCTCCAGACTCAAAACCTAGTCTGGATTCTACTTCAGTTAGGATTGAGACTTGTTCTGGGCATTAATCTTCATACAAAATAACAGATAACATGAAATACTTCACATAATACTCTTGATACTCTGGCTGGAGTTGGGGAATACTATTAAACAGAAGCAGCAAAGGCAGACTGAAAAAGAAAACAA
This sequence comes from Florisuga fusca, assembly GCA_038090715.1. Classification (NCBI taxonomy): domain Eukaryota; kingdom Metazoa; phylum Chordata; class Aves; order Apodiformes; family Trochilidae; genus Florisuga; species Florisuga fusca. The sequence goes on from JAAWXA010000038.1 coordinate 3,461,637, forward strand.
CAGGCAAACACAGTATCCTCTTTCTAGCCTGACTGCTCAGGAAAGGGGAGTTCAACCATCTCTAACTACAGGGCATCTGGACAAATGCAGAATCCACTATGGTGTAGGGCAATTACATATTTGTGGGAAGATTTTTTGTAGCATGCAATGTTATTGTTATTTCACCTGTATTTTTATGACATGAATGTCTAATATTACAGTATGCAGAAGAAATAAGCACAGCCACCCTGGGGTTTAATTAAAGTTAAAAGGGACTTATCATTGCTTTTTCTACCTACATAGGGAGTTCCAAAGGTCAAAGACCCTTTCAAAATAAAGCAAGAAACAATGAGATTTTGCATCATTTCATGCCAAGAATGGGTTTTGGCTACTGATTTTTTTTTTCTAAACAACCCCTCCTCTCCCCCCCAATTTCTTTCAAATGAAATTTCAAATTAAAATATCTCATATGCAACAACAAAATATCATCTACCTTTTCAATCTCAGACCATTTGTCCAAAACATCATTTGCAAAGTTAAAGTACTCTGGTATTTCCTGTTCACCCCTCCTGACAGGCTCGTACTGGGAGTACACATCAGAGGCAAGCAGCCTGGGGTGTTCATGGAAAGTCCTACTGGGTAGCTTCAGAGTCCACAAGGATTTCAGAGTCCGTAATTTAAACAACTTCATGGCAAAAGATGATGTATGTAGATGCTGCAGACTACACAAGAAAATTAGCAGAACTGTTGCTATGAATTCTGCAACAAAAAGAAAAAAAGAAGAAAAAGAAAATAATCCAGAGAATATACAAATACAATTCAGTTATGAATTGATGAGCTATTAATTTTAGTCACTTAGTCTAGTCACAGCCAAACTAATGTTTTTGACTGTTCATTTAAATGCCAAGTTCCCCCCCCGTCTTACATTTTTTTACCACCAGCTTTTCCTGGATTAATTCATTGTGCTCATCTGCCTTCTTGTCTCTGGCTCAGCTATCCTTATAGATTCTTGCTGGGGCTGCTAATTGCCCACAATTCTTCTTTAGCAAATACAATGTCAGGTATTACTGTTTGCATTACAAGAAGGTTACTGGTTCTTACACCAAAGCATTCAGCAGCTGATTCTCTATTCCTTTTCCTTCACATGGAGCTGAAGGATGTTTCCAGACTACTTCCATCATGATTCTCACTGCTTTAACAGTTGCTGACTGATAGACTCATCCACCACACATACCCCAAGAACATTCACTTCAGTAATGCCTTATGTAGGCCCTCAAATTTGACTTGGACACTTCTATATTCGCTCAGTCTAAATGCTCTCTTGCATCTGTACTCACTATAATGATCCTCAAAGCTCTCAAATCCAATTATTTTCTTCCTTTCCACTGGTATAATTTTTTCCTTCCTCTGTTTTAATATTATGATTATTATTAATTTCAGTAGTCTATAAGATTGCTTTAGAACTTGTGCTCAACTAAAAATTTTCATGCTATTTAGAGGCTTCTAAATAAGTACACGTGAAAATTATAAAACACGGGAAGAAAAAACAACAAATCAGGCCAAAAGAGCAGAAGAAAGTGGAGTCCTGGAGACCTTTGATGTTCCTAATACCCAGGTCTATTTATTTTACTTTTTCAGCCACTAAACACATTACTCAATTCAAGGTTATATGAGTTACTGCTGAAATAGAGCTTAATTTTTTCTCTTTTCTTACAAAGGATGAAGCCGTCTACAAACCAGGGAAAAATTATAGGTAAGCTCTTGATTAAATCCTTTACCATGTGGAATCCCAGTGGCCTCATTGAAGCTGCAAAGTTTTGCCCTTTGTCCCAGGTTTTAAAGTTTATTTTGTACTTATTTACCTCTTGTGCCATGGATTCAACTGTAACTGCTTATCCTAACACTTCTGATGCATGGATCTCAGTGTTGGTCAATTTTTTTTTTCCATAAAGGAATAACTTATTTAACAGTGGCATTATTTCCTTATTCCTTAGCAGGATCTTTTAGAGTAATATTTAATCTGCCTGTCAGGTGAATTAACTCAAAACCTTAGAACTTGCAGAACTTAGTATTTTCTGTTGTATCTGACAGCATACAAAATTTGGATGCAGATTTTCTCCCAGAACAGACACTTCCATCAAAAAACATCAGTAATTCACTGTGTTCTTTGTGCTACATGGAGACTGTAGCAGAGGAATTCTTACCAACTGTAAATAATCCTATAGGATATCATTTGCTCCTGAGGAAAAAAAAACGTAGGACACAGATATTAAGTTAAGTGTTATCTTCTTAGGTGCCACCCACTACAGAATCTGGATTATAGAACAGATACTTAGTTAGATGGTATTTATGTTTTAAACCAAAACTCTTATTAACAGTACCGACTGGAAAAAAAAAAAGTCTAAAAAGGTTTTACTGATTAAAAATGGTCTTCTGAATATTCCCTAAATCTGTCCATAGAAAGTGGACATAAATAAGGATGTTTTTGTCACTATTAAGGAAACAATTGGTAGAAAAATAACAAGATTTTCTTTAAGTGTAACCTTTCTTTGAGGTTATGACCTCCAGTTCATGCTAAAAAACAATCAGTCCACTTTCATCCCTTTAACCATAGAGACTATTAACTTTTATTAGTCTTTTAAATAAGAGACATTTCCCATTTTTCAGTCCTCTCTAGTTCTGTGATTGAGCTCTAATCTACAGATCTCAGAGACTCGCAATGACAAAATCTGCACAATAGCCTGTAAAGAAAGGAGGAAAGAAAGAACAATCAGGATCAGTATTCAAGAATGACAAGATGAAAAACATTTTAAATCCAGGGTTCCGTGGTGGTCTACAAAAATGTCTGCAAAAGGTTTGCTGTAAGAGCCTTCAACAATTTTTAACACTTCCTTACCTGCAAACTTAAGAGGGGAAAATGAAGGCAGACAATTGAGGCCCACTAATGGCAATGTCCTCTGATCTGCTGCAATAATCAGAAATTATTTTCCTGATTTAGTACCCCTTGCTTCTTCTCAATGATCAGTTAACACTAGAAATTCAGATAAAAACAGTTTTCCTGACCTGTTTGCTGTTGGCAGTACAGACTGAGAGCTGGCTGGGGTAGCTCCTCTTCATTCAGCTTTCAGAGCATGTGTTTCCCAAAGGAAGCACTGTAAGGAGCAGCCTTTATCTGGAGATGTGAAACATAAATGTTGTGTCAAAAAGGATTTGGAGTGAAACCCTTTCTACTTTATCATTTGCTTCTTTTGAAGTAATGAGAACAGAACACAAAACAGCAGACACCAGTTCTTCTGTGGGGTAACCTTTTTCTTGTAATCATTTACACCATTATTCATGCATAATTTGCACCTTAACCTAAAGCACTTTGTATCCTTGTTTTCCCCACTTTAACCATATAAGGAGACCACAGATTCATCAAGATGAATAGTAGTTAAAGAGTGTTTTCCTCCTTCCATGCAGAAAGAAATTGAGAATATTTCTGTGACAGTTTTTGAAGAGAGAATATTACTTCACTGCTGATACCCACTACAGGACAAAGATTATTTTCATTAATTTCTCATTTATTTGGCATTATCAAAATACAATTTTTTTTTCTTTTTTTCCCCCTGAAGCTGTTAGTATATCTACTAATTCCAGTAAAAAAATCAAGCCTTTGTAAGCTCCTGGATCTGCCCCCTTCTCTCTTCCACTCCTCATTTTTAATTACTTGCACCTTCTGAAAGTGTGTAGGTCAATGGCAAAAGTGGTTCTAATACCACACATCCTCAAGCCGTATGAGTGGGATCTCCTTTATTTTATTGTAATGTGTTTTTCCACAGGTTATCCTAGTGCTCTGGGTCATGACCACATGCCAAGTATGATGAGCTGTGGCTGGTAGAGATGATGGAAATTTTCTCTCCTCAGTTTCCAGATCATGTTACACTCTCCCCCACTCTTTGTTCCTTAGAACCTTTCTCTGGATCTTTCCAGTAGCAGTCTTGGGCAGATCCTGAACAAACTCCACCTGAGAGGCAAAAATGCTCATTTTTAGTCAAAAACATTCCAGTTAGTCTTTCAGGTGCAAGCAAAAACATACTTTTATTATGGCTGGGGTAAAAAGATGGTCAAACTGCAGAGCTTGTGGCTAGGATGATGAAATTCCTTACTATACATCTTAGCTGACTGCAGAGGCAGTACTTGCAGGGACAAGTACCACAATTCTTAACAGATGAGTGCTTCAGCTGCTGTCTTTCCTGGTTGTACAGGATGGATTCCAAACTCAGCAGAATTTCACCTTACCTTTGACTGAAAGTATGCACAGAGCTCAAAGGAGGGATGGTAAGAGCTAAACACGATGCAGACAGACCCCTTTGTGTTCCTTATAGCACAGTGAACTCAAGGTTACAGTGGCAAGAAACCCTGTAATTTTATTTTATTTAACTATGGTTGGAGTGTTTGTCAGAATGCAGTTGAAAAGAAGCCAAGGAAGGACAAAACCTGTTTAATTTTTGATGCAATTAGAAGGCCTGTTTTCTCTGGTGTACTTACCTTCCTCGGGTACTTGTAAGGTGCAGTCACCTTCTTGACATGTTGCTGAAGCTCATGGGTTAATTTTTCTGGATCGTGTGATACATAAGCAGGAGCCAGAACAATGAAGGCTTTGACCACCTGTGCCACAAAAGTTAAGGCTTCTATTAACTTCCACATGTGGGAATAAACAGATATATATGTTGCCAAAATTTGAATATCACATTTCAGAATGCAAAAATGTGTTTTTTCTTTAATTTCCCTTTTCTTAGACTGTTTCTAACAGAATGCAACGTTATGAAGTATTAGGATTTGTTTGCTATTTTTCCACTTTTTTTTTTTCTTCTTAACTTCATATGCTACTTAACTTTCAAGAAGTTGTAGAACAGAAAAAAAAGAGCTGAAAATCTCACTGTGGGGCTCAAAGAACAGAGAAATGTTGCACAGTTGAAAAATATGGAAAGAAAAATTAAAACTTCTGGGCATCGTTGCCACCAGGTACTTAGTGACAAGAACAGAAATAATCCATATTCTATTTTTTAGACAAAAATGCCACAGTAAGTCTGAAGAGCCAAGTATTTTTCCACAACATACCCTGCAGACATGGAAATGATTCTGAAATTCTAAGATCTGTCAAGGTAAGGTTTTAAAATATTTTAAAACCATTCCAATTTAAAAACTGCAACATGTTTAATTCCAAGGAAGCTTAGTACATATAGGGAACTTGCTGCTTAAAATAAAGTGCATTTCTTTCCGTATCTTTTTTTGTTGGGTTTTTTTTTCCTTCTTACCTCCCCTCGAACTGGATCAGGACTGCTGACAACAGCTGACTCAGAGACTGCAGGGTGTTGTATTAAGGCACTTTCAACTTCAAATGGGCCAATACGATACCTAGGAGAAAATGCAGACATCACAGCCCCAGCAGGCTGGCCATTCATTTGGTCTTCCCAGGTTGACTTTAACAGGCAAATGAGAAAATCTAAAAGCAACAGACTTACCCAGCAGAATTAATTACATCATCAGCTCTTCCAACAAACCAGATGTACCCTTCTTCATCCATAATCCCTCTGTCCCCAGTAACATAAAAATTTCCACACACAGAGGCAGCATTTTTTTCTGGATTATCCTGAAAACAATCACACGTTTAAAAAAATTATCTGCTCGTTCATGAAAGGCAATGCATTTACTTTGCAGTAGTGCCAAAGATCAAAACATTTTTAAAAACTGTCCTCAAAATGAGTTTTTCACTACTATTTTATGTCTTCAATTAAAAAAAACCAGGGGCACAATCATTAACAGTTGTGAGATGGAAATGAGCTCTTAGGTATATATAGATGTTCTAGAGAAAAAAAGCCCCACTCTATGACAATGCCATCCATCACAGTGAATTACTAAAATGTAAATCCCACTCTCTTCAGAGAAACATTTTATAATTTCGGGGGGTTGCCACAATGGAAACTGTCAATGGAACAGTCAATGGACAAGTTCCTGTCAATGGAAAATTTTTACCCCCAGGTCTTAAAGACCAAAACACAAATGATGTGACCTACAGGAAAAACTTCCTTATTGATCTTTCTGTTATCTTTATTGATGTATTGGGTCTAGATTACACAAGAAAACCACCTTGACAACAGAAGACAATGAAAAACTGAAGCAATAGTATTGAACCAAAAGAAGTTTTCTATCGCACAGTGAGCAATTACTTTGTGAGAATCATTGTTGGAGGATGCTACAAATATCACAGTATTATGGGGGTTCAGAAGAGAATTAAACACGTAAATAGGTTCAACAAAGCTTATTGACACCACAGTTGAATAAGCTACTTCACTGCCATATCAAAAGGCAGCAAATAATATTTTTATATTTGCCTGATTTTAGGGTTTTCTTAAATATGTACCAAACTCAATACCACCACAGATGGAATTCTGGCTTAGATGGACCTTTGACCTGGACAAAAATGACCATTCTTTTGAAATTTTTTTTAAGCCTGTTCAGCTTTCAAGTGGGTAAAGCATTCCCATTTGAACAGTAGTGTTAGATTACATATGCCACTACCTCAAAGACATATGATCATCTACACCTGAGGGCACCCCAGCATGTATTTCTGCTGTTGATCTTGTACACATCATCTGTGTGACAGTCAACTGTACAAAGGGTTTCTCTGACACCAGAGATTCATGCATACTGAAACGTGCAACTTCTAGAGATCTAATAGATCAATTAGTGGGTACCTCTGACAGTGGTATGAGGGAAAAAATATTTGTGCTCTTTGGAAAGCCTCTTTGAGCTTCAAAGACATTAAGTGTAGCCTTTATGGACTTCCTTCATTAACCCATAACTAAGGAGAGCAGTGGAATGGAAGGGAAAGGACTGATGCACCAAACATGAAGCCCATGCCAGGTACAGACATGTGCCCCCTGCTTCATGTTGCATCCTGAAATTATATTCTGCCTGTCAGTCTGTTCCTGGATTAGCAGGACAATACACTGATCAGGCTCAAAAGCCTTGAGCAACCTAGTGAGACTTTGAGAAGATCCTGAATTAAATTTGAGTAAGTCAACAGAACTTTGCCCTGGGTCTTTCTTGAGCTTCTAAGCAGCCACAGACAGACCAGCTCAAGCTTACCAAGTACTCAGAGAACAGACAGAATGGTCGTGTCGGTAGAATTCGGACTGCAATGTTGCCTTCTTCTCCTGTGGGCAGAATAGCCCCGTGGTCATCTATGATCTACAGAGAGGACATACCATGATTGCTTTGATTAGCTCTGTAAAATACCTGTAGAGTGCAGGACAAAGAAGGGACACAGACAGCATTCTCTTACCCTTGTACCCTTGTGCCGAGCTCAGATGTGACGTATCAACATACCTGCACATCGTAAGGCGGAACAGCTTTTCCCACAGAGCCAGGTTTAGTCTCCACTCCTTTCATATTGGCACATATTGTCACCTGCATAACAGATTTTTATTTTTTTTTAATTTGTGCAATATCTTGTTTGCATCAGGCATGACACCTCTCCATGACTTTGTTGCAACAAGGGCTGAATCAGGACTAAAACCCTGTGGTGGTCAAGTACACCAGAGAGGAGTTGAGAGGCACCTCAGCTCAGTCAGTGGGATGAATCTGAGCCAGTAAGTTCTTTTACTAACACATCAATTTGTACAACAGCAGATGTGAAGTTATTACAGATCTTGTTTCAATAATGGGATAATTAATTTGGGACCATATCAAGGGTAAGAGGAGAGAATGCCTGAAATCTGACTCTTAACAGTTTCATTAATGTTCACTTACAGAAAAGTCTGGGATGTGAACTGATTCAATATTTTTCATTAAAACCTTGGACAGGCCAAATTGATACCCAGAACAAATTATTTTTTTCAGGCTTACCTTCTAAGTAAAATGATGAAGGAATCTGCTACCAGTTATTTGGTCTGAGGTAATCTCTGATATGTTTTTTGAGAGGGGCCTTAAATCTATAGTCACAGTATTTCCTATAAACATTAAAATATGCAGCTATTTGATTTTGGAACTATATACAACTATGTAAGTTTAAGAGACTATATAATTACATATAGTCTCTTACAAAAATTTAAATTATTCTCACTTTTGCCATTGATTTCTGATTTTGTCTTACTATGATTATAATTTTTCCACTGATTTTGATTGTTTCTGTGGTATTGATACCTGTGAAAAAGCACACTGCAACAATTAACTCAAACATACTGTTTCAGTCTGTCCATAACCTTCATGGATATCCAGTCCTGTCTGGATTTTCCACTTTGCCATCACTTCAGGATTGAGTGGCTCCCCTCCAGACAGACAGTGTTTCAAACTCATGAACTTGTAGCTTAAGAGGAATAGCAAATAAAATAATTTTCTTAACTTCTGAAAAGAGCAGTGAATGGTTTCAACTGAGCAGCCTTCCTCAGCTTTCAAAGTACCCCTAAAACTTCACAAGCTGCTTTGAAAATTATAATAATCATCCTGTTACAAAGCCCTGGGCTGAATTCCTAGATTGCAGTAGGACAATGTGGTTTATTTCCATGTCACTGGAAGCAGGTTTTCCTTCTGGAAAAAGAGTGAGCAAAGGCATTTTCTTGGAAGAGCTGACAAAAAAGGAGAAATCTGAACAAGCACACGTTCATGAAAGCTGTTACGTGCCAACATAACACAAATAAGACACTGAGAATTCCACAGAGGAATTCAAGGAAGGCATATAATCTGAGCTCTGTGCTAAACTAGGGTTGGCTTTGTCAGGATGAAAGATTTCTGTGAAAACAATAAGTACTCTACTGAAGGTGTGAAAACTCCCTGCAAATCACATGAGTACTTTACCATGTAACAAACTAGTGGAAACAGCTGCTTGTGAAGTGATAACTCAAAAAAACCTCATTGTTTCCTCTGTGCTGTTGGTTCAAAGACCCATTCCTGAAACTGAAGTAGTGTAAGTTGTGACTAGTTATCCTCATATTTCACAACACAGACTTCTTTTCTGAGACCTAATTTGTATTTCCTTTAATTGAAAAAATAGGCAACACAAGGAACTGAACAGCCAGAGCTGTCACAGTATTACATCCCACCCTCTCTCTGCTATCCTTGCCACAGAGAGATTTGCAGTACCTGCTCAAATCATGTTGGACCAGCATGCGGAAGGCAGTGGGAGCAGTGCAAAAGACAGTGATGGGGTATCTTGAGAGAGTCTATAAAAACAGAAAGTTTCTTTGTTGAAAAGAAAATGAAATGGTAGGGCTGATATTGTAAAATGTATAATTAACATAATTTATGGGTTTAAACATCTGCAAAATGAAAATCACAAAAATGCAACATACATTCAACATGGAGAATGACTATGGATTGTTGACTATGAATCCTGGCTACAGAGTGGCTGCACCAGTCAGTCCCACTGCTGTAGAAAATCTAGTACTTTCTGTCAAATAAAAATCACTCATGTAAATAAATGACCACTGAGAGTAGTAGTTCCAATTAAGATTGTATTCTGTTTCCCACGGTGACTGCACCCCAAGCTCAAGACTAAATGATAACAGTGAACTAGACCAAAGCTTTTCCCTTCTTATCCATGAGAAAGTCTGGGTCTCCTCTCCACACAAGAGGCTGAAGGTAAGAATAGGCCAGTTGACTGGTTTTGTGAAATGGCAGAGGAAAAGGCATTCTGGCAACTGAAAATTCAGGATAACAGGGCCCTGGCTGTCTATGCCTGGCTCATGCTCACACTGAGCCCAAAGCAGCTGGAAGTCCATAACTGAAGTGAGCTTTAGGCTAACTATACAACAGGACAGCTGTGATCCTTAGTTCATTTTATCCTGCATCTTTCACCACACTTCTACACTGTAGTCATGTTGCATTGCCTGTCAGGAGGGACACTTGTTCCTCTAGCTTCCTGGGCACTAATGAGAGAGTTAATTGCTTGGCATGTGGGAAGCACTATGCCTGCTGCTACAGAGCAGAGGGTATCATGCATTAGAGGCCACCCTGTTTGCTTCATATACACAAAAAGGTAATAAAAGTCACAATATAAAATGTTACACTTACTTTTGCAATGACTCCTGGTTTAAACTGTGGCATATGGTGTACAAAGACACACGATCCACTGATCCATGGTGCAAAAACACTGCCCCAAGATGCTTTTACCCAACCAGTATCAGAGGTATTCCACATAATATCTGCAGGAGTCAAATTCATCCAGTGCCTGATGACAAATGAAAATGCTTTGTAGTGTGTGAAAGACTGAAGCACATTTAAAGCAAAGGGCAGGAGGATTCCATTGGAAGATGCAGTGTCAACAAGTGTGGCTCTTTAGAAAGCTCTTAACAGTTGAAGAGAACCTTAAACATTCTATTATTTCCCTTTAACATTTCCATCCTCTGCTTTTCTCCTGAAGAGTGCAAAACATCTTTGGCTTGAGGTGAAGAATCCAAACCTAGATCAAAGGCTGAATAGATCCCATGGAGCAGGCTTTCTCCAGCTTATGTGTTAGAGACATCAGATGAACCATATCTTACTTTCCTAAGAAACTAACCAAATTATTTCTATGGACTCTATACCACAAACGTCCAACTCAGAATGCCTTGGGAAATGTATCCTTCGATTTTAATGACATTCCACTCTCCTTGAAAAGCATGAATAAAAGGTGTTCAATGAAAGCAGATCAGTAACAAACCCCAGACTCAAACTGAACTGTAACTTTTATGGTATGATGCTAGGGCCCAAGGCTGCTTTGGTTCTCCAGGAAGGTTTACATAATATTAAAGTACTCAACTTTTCTGATTTTGCTACATAGAGGCTATACTTATTGCTGCTCTGCAGTCAGCCCTTTGTGAGACTGAACACTGTGTTTGATGATCTCAACTGAGTCTTCAACAAACTTTTAATAAAGACAGTTTCACCATGAGAAGGGAGAATAGAGGACAAAGTAAATTCCTACCCTAATGAAATGCCTACACTTACTGGAGTTTCATGGTCACATTTTCAATTTAATTGTGATCATGTCACTTAATCAGGACACTGGGAGCAACTGCAGGATGTACCTGGCACTGGTTGCAAATCCAATGCCGTAACTGCTGTGTGACTGCACCACCATTTTTGGAGAGCCTGTACTTCCACTGGTAAAATAGATCATCATTGGGTCTTGACTCCTTGACTTGACACATGTATGGTCAGCAGATGTCACCCTTCAGAAGAAACAGTATATGTTGGTTACTACATGTAGTTTTTCACAAATGAGGCAGTATTTTTTTTAAGGTTTAGGTGATAAAAAGGAAAATGGGTCAAAACTACCTGATCTCATTAAAGGAACAGCTGCATCAGATACCACTAAGAAGAGTCAGAGAGCATGTTTTGCTGCTCACAAGCAGTTGCCTACAGCATATTCCACTGACTTTGCCTACAACTACTTTGCAAGGGCACCCAAGATGCTGGTTATGGAATAGCAGGAAGATGCAAAAACAGCTCAACACATACCATGTCCTAATATGAAGTCAATGGGGGCTACATTCAGGCTATTATGCCAGGTAAGGTGCACTTACACACCTAGTACCCCACTTAAACATTTAAGAGCCTGCTGAACAATTCAGATGGACTGGGCTACCAGGATAGTCAAGGAGAGAAATAACTGGTGCCTTGTCAGCTGAGCACCAAGAGCTGGCAATGGCTATCTTCTCTTGGATTCAAGAGACTTTAGGCTAGGCTCTAGAAGACAAGCATGAAAGAACTGCAACATTAGCACCCTGTGTGCTTGTCTTGTGATCATAGTACAAACAGAGCTTTTAAAAGCTGGCAGACTGCTGAGTAAGGAGAAGCTGAAAGACCTGAATACAGGTCCCAAAACACACATTGGAGGGACTTTTTACTTGATACTGCCATCACAGCAAGCTGGTAGATGGATGCAAAAATATAACTCATTTGTATTTTGGAAATTAATCCCAAAACTCAGCAATGTCACCTGACTGATACAATTTCCTTCACCTCACAGGAATGATGGTGAAGCTCCTGGATACTCACGCAAAGAGTTCTTTGAGGTTCAGCCACCCCTCTCTGCTCCCTTTAGCTACAATTATTTTGCTTTTCAGAAACTGGCAGTCAGGCATGATGGATTCCACTGCAGGTGCCAGCACATCGTTGGTAATGAGACACTTGGCCTTTGAAGCCTGGAGTCGGTATAAGATGTCTTTGGCTGTTAATTGGGATGTTCCTGGAACAAAGACAATTCCTGGAAAAAATCAAGAAGCGATTTAGAAAACTGACCATTCTTTTTATTATATTCACAGGACATGATCCCAGCCACAGAAAAGCTGAGCTACTTGCAAAAAACTTATTCTTTGAGAAACAGGAGCCGAGCATAATTCATGCTTGATGGCAGAGCTTGGGTGAACTTGTGGCCTAGGCATGACCTGGAATCCTTTGGCTCTGAAAGACCTACAAACCCTGAAACAGTGATGCTGAGGTTTGTGTCATCCATATAAGAGGAGTATAGATGATGAGTAAGATCTAGATTTAAAGTCTTTTGCACTTTTTGATGATTTGTAACTCAGGAATGAAGTGCTGAAATTATCATGCCCTTAAGTATATGAGTAAGGCAAATATTTGGATTATATTAACACCTGGAATAAAGCCATTATTAGTTTCAGTAAAGAATTAATACCTCTGATAGGGGATAATGAACAGACTGAGGTCTGGTACCTTACATACATTGGTCAGTCAACATATCCTTCAAGCTCGGATTAATTTTATACTGTGAACAAATACAAGTTTTGATACTGAGTACAATGTGACTGAAATCTCATTTGTGGGGCCAGGGGAAGGGGGGGATGTTAGTTTAGTGCATTTCTGTACCTCCTTTTCCCAAGGATTTCAACAGAGCTGACCTGCAGATTGATTTCAGTCTTGTTGCACTTTTAGTGGTGCCTAACATAATTCTAATCATATAATCACACAATTGCTCAGGCTGGAAAAGACCTTCAAGATCATTGAGTCCAACCTTGTCTTAACCCTACTACCCTAATTCCTGATGACCCTCTACTAACCTGTGTCCCCAAGCACCACATCCAGACAATATCCAGACAAAGATATTTCACAATAGGGAAACTGAAGAGCTGAGGCACTAAATGATATTCCCATGTCACAGCCCAAAAATCTTGGATACAACAAAACTGGATTCTCTGAGTCTTATCACCACTTACAACCTGCAAGAATCACAGAGCCTAAAGAAGGACAAAAGTACTTTATCATCTCCCTGCTGATGCCAAATTGTTCCATAATGGACATCTAGCAGTCTGAAAATGCAACAGGTCAGATTCCTTCTAAGAATTTGCAAAACTGTAACAGCAGAGAAAAAAAAATATTTTATTTAATTTTTAACGGGACTAGTCATATAATAAACTGCATTAAAGCTGTCCACACTAGTAATTTATCTGGTAACCTGGCCTTAGATTGTAGCCATTCAATCACTGGCTTCAACTGAGGATGCTATTTAACTGGACCGTGTCTGTTCAGCACCAAGTTCAATGTCACTTTGGTTCCTGTGTAGGTGCTGCCTATTCTCCTTCTCTGCAAAACCCAAACTGTACAGAGCAGAGCAGCATATGCCTGTTTACATTTTTTCAAATTAATTTAGCTTATTTTTCATATTTTCTATTTTTCCTTCTGCATTCCAGGTTACTCACCTGTTCGTATACAGGCTACAGTCAGTAGCCACCATTCAGGAACACGAGGCAGAACTGCTATAACTCTGTCTCCTCTCTGCAAACCACATGCCTCTGTAAGTATATTAGCTGCTTTCCTAGACAGAAATCCCAACTCTTCAAAGCTCCACTTCACTTCCTCTCCCTCATCATTTACCCACCAAAAAGCTGGATTTGCTGGTCGCTTTCCATCCTAGAACACAACAGAAGACGTTAAAATAAGAAGACAATCCTTGAAAGGTTTAATTTCAATCTAGAATAACTCCTGACTAAGCAAATTGCCCCTGAAAACTAGACACTAAAAGTGATACCTTTATTTCTGACAAAGAAAAAGAAATAGTGCATTCTACTCTGCAGCTAATATTATACAGTAGTCATCATGAAAACAGATTTTTATCATCTGAGATTTGCTCCGATGTCTATGAAGTAAAAGAAAAATGCTACCTTTTCCAGTTGTGACCACTCATCCAAGACATCACTTGCAAAGTTGAAATACTGTGGAAGTTCCTTTTTACACTGGTTTATAGAGTCATAATACGAAATAATCTGAGATGTAAGAAGCCTGTTGCACCCACTGAACACTCTGCAAGGAGACTTGAGAATCTGCAGACACCGAGGAATCCATGATTTAACAAATGTTCTCATGATAAAGGATGTTTTATCTGACAGTGGGAAAAAATATATGCCCACCTACAGGAATCAGTCATCTGAAATAAAAGAAAATACATTTAAAACCTTTAGTTTGTGATGTTGGATAAATTAATGCAAACCAGCTGGAATAAATAAGGCTTTTGTGTGCCTCCTCGTTTTCCCTGATTATTTTATGTTATCCTTGGAGTAAGTGTTCCTCCTTTTATGGCAAACAGATCGTACAGTTTTTTCATTACAGTGTTTGTACAGTGTTTGTCCTGTACTTCGTCAGGTGATGAACAAATCTCATACCTCTTCTCTCACTTTCCATCCCTTTTCTAAATACCTGTTTTTGGATTCCTGGTAATTTTATAGTTTACTCTGCTTGCTTATAGAAATAAAATGCCACTAACTAAAAAGTTCTGAGGGGACTCTGTATTACCCCCTTGACTTAAAAAGGTTTTTGTGATTATGCTATGTCTTAAATATACACTAGATGGCGATTCACACTGAATGTATAAACCAATAAACAGATGAATCTCTGAGTTATTTCCTTGTGAGTTCTGTTTTCACTGGGAGCATGGAATAAACAAAAACACTGGGCAAGCAAAGGTGAAATGCCAAAGGCTTCCATTTGCCTTGCACTTAAGCTGAAGTGTGCAGCTTCAGAAAAGATTCATGTAAAACAAATTTGCAAAGAAAACTCCAGGACTTCCAGTTTCTCCTAGTCTTTTCTATACAACATACAGGTAGATGTGGAAGACACAGAATGGAGAGTACTGCAGTTATTTAAAGCCCAGCCAGAAATCAAGACAATTAGGTTTATAGTCATAGATGAAGAATCTTCTGATAAAGTTGTTTTGAGTATAATCAAGTCCTTAAGTATCTAGCAGCTTTGCTTTTGAATCTTTCTGTGCCATAACCTTTTTTTTAATAGTCAACAGTACCTACTTTTCTCACAGGGATTCTATGCAGTTACTTTCACCTTTGTATTATGTACTGCTTGAAGTGTGCAATGCCAATAAGTAACAGTAACTGACATCACTCTAAAAATCACTGTATTTCTGACTCAAAACAGAAATTCAAACTAAAGGAGCTGATACGTGAGGCACATGTCAATGGCTTTCAAACACACAATTTCCAGAGTTTGATTGGTAACAAAGCAGAAGACCCAAGAACCGGATTTATTACGCATCCAACACTTCCTGCTGACTTTCCTGTGACTTCTGCAGATTTCCCAAAACTAAATAGCACTGATGAAGAAATGTGCAGAAACGTGAGCTAATCTGCTGCATGTCCATGATGAAAATTATATTCCATCAGTTTTCACTTATCTGTTCAGTTCTGCTACAGCTTTCTGCATTCCTCATTGCAAATCTGTCCTGGCAGGACTGATTGCTGTATGATCCTCCTCTTCTTCCTGAGTCCTTCCAGGACACAAAGGTTAGAAACCCTTTCCAAAACCCTTTCCTATTCCCTGGTGGGAAGTTTCCAGCAGGGCTCTGGGTTGACTGCTGTTTGCTTCAGTGGTATACATGGGAAAAACAGCTTCCTGAGCCAACGGTTTTGTCACCTACTTGTACGCTGGGAGCCTTGATTCTGAGTTTGCAACACTGTTCAGATCCCTGTTCTTCTGAGAGATGCTATTTAACCTTCCTAGGATGTCACTCAAAAGACATCTTTAGAAAACAGCCTGCTATGAAGGAAAAAAGACCACAAAGTCAACTAGGAGACTCTTTCTGCCTTTTTTTTCTTACTTAGTACCTGATTTCTGCAATTGTATTTACGTGTGATCTTATCTTGCAAGCAGCCTGAATACACAGCTCCCTCTGATTTCATGAGGCACACTAAACAACTGCTAATAGAACATGTCTCAAGGTGCATTACAACCCAAAGCCTTTGGGACTGATAAAAAAGAGTTCACTTGAAACCCAGCTTCACTAACACCAGACATGAAAACAACGTAAATAGAAGCAATCTGGCACCCAAGATCCCTCACCCCCAAGAAAATGGAGACTACCACATCAACCACTATTATAAACATTCCTTCTAGCAGTTCCCTCCTGGATTTTTCATACCTTAGTCTAAAGGTGTGAAGGAGCTAAGCAGCACTTACTGTTCCTCAGGAGGAAGAAAGAGTCATTATTGGAGGCAATGTGTTAAACTGTCAGTTTGGTTCTACTAATTTGGACCCATCTGTCCCCAGGTGACAACAAAACAACCACCACAACACCTGGCTCCCTTTCCAGAGGCCAAAGCTTTGGGTGTGCAGTTCACAAACTTCAGCACAGTTAAAGGGTCAAAGATGTTTCTGCTACAATTACAAACAGGTGGATATTTACACAAATAAACATATCTCAGTAAATGGTTCCTTCTTAGTGTTTTTAAAGATAATCCTTAATATGTTCTGTGTGAATTAGCTAGTGAGGGCTCATAGTTCACAGACACACTTGATAACTATCCTAAGGATGAAATATATTTGTCAGTATACTGTACAGATTTTAGCTGCATGAAATTGTGCATCCACTGAAAATCAATGGCAGAATCTCCTGCTTTAACCCACAAAGTAGTATCTTACTTGAGCTACAACTTTGGACTTAAGCAGAGATGGGAGCCTCACAGACAAGGCACTGAAGAAATACAGATGTTACAATTAAATATGTGGAGTAATGTGTTTGTCCTTGACTTTAGCATGATCTGAATCAGATGCATATTAAGCAGCTCTGTAAGTGCAACAGACAACCAAATATCAACCAGTCTCAAATACTTTCCCAGGTCCCTCACCTACTGCAGCTCTGTGCTGGGTACTGGTGACCAGAGTGGGCTTTCCAATGAGAGAGTGCTTGATGAATCTACTGCTGCTTCCCCAGGGAAGTGTTTTCTCACCCTCTCTGAATATTTACAGAAAGAGTAAACTAACCTTCCACATGGATACTTTTTTTCTAACCACTGCTACAGATGAGGAAGTAATTAACTGCACTAATCTTCCCATGGAAAGGTGCAGCTGGCTCCACTGGTGGTAGCCTATTACCAGCCTTATCAATACAACCACAGCCATCTAGGCAGAAAACCCCACTGCTTCATGCTCCTTTCCTTCTGTCTCAGTCACTGGATAAAGACAAGGGAACATGAAAACACATGTGTTTTTCTTTCTGCCATTACTGTTTCTCACAGGCTTCCTAGCAGCAAACAGCATAAACCCAAATGAAACAAAGCCCAAGAAAGCCAAACTCCCCAAAATAAAAAAGAAGAAAAATGTACTCTTGCTGAAAAGACCAAGTTTGACACAGCACTGAAGGAAACTAAGTACCTGCTGGTGGAGTTCTGTGAGTATTCATTTCTTCTGTCTCTTAGCCTGATGGCTCTGCAAAGCATGAGTGATGCTGGGGCACTCACATGTGCCTCTTTTACTGTTGCTTTGTCCTCCAGTAGTCCTTGGTTGGTTTGTTTTTCTCCATGTATCTATTTTTTACCACAACTACTGCAATATATTCCATTTTGTTGCGGTCAAATACCAGTCTGCTACGTAAGACAGATACTGAGAGTAAGCAAAGTGCTGAGCTTAGGCAGTTTCCTTCCACTGCCCAATTTTGCAAGAATGTATTTCATAGCAGTGATGGGTGAAACTCTAGACACTTGGGCTTCAGGGAATGATTTTTTTACATTTTGGAGTCTGTAACTGCATTGTAAGGGAATGCACTGAAATTAGCACTTGGTTAGGTGGAGGCTGATTTGTGGTTTTTCTGTTAGGTTCATGTTCCTGCCTCATGGGGAAGACAATAGTGGGACCTTTTTAATAACTATGTTAGAAGATCTGGTCATCTGACCCTTGCAGAAAGTAAATCTCAAAAGGAAAAGCCAAATGCTGTATTCTCATGATGTTACATGGAACTGTATTTCTTTGCAGCTTTCTGGCAAACTTCAATCTGTGTTAAGACAGACAAAGCTTTAACTCTGTTGTGTGGGCTTGATCTTGCTTCACTGCCACACTCACTGAGCTCAGTACACACATCCATGTAGCCTTAAATTATACAAACACCTTCCTAACTAGCCCTTCTTTGGAGGCAGGCATTGGAGACAGCTACAAGCTAAAACCCCCAAACTATTCCATACTTGAAAAGGGTGTTTAAAGTTAAGGAATTATCCTATCTTTGCAGAAATGTATCTAAATTGTTTTTTTGCCTCACTACTAAACTTGGATGATACGTGGTGGTAGTGTAGGTCAATCTGAAATGGAAACACTTGTATTTTTCCAACAACAAAAACTAAAATATGCTGACAGGTTGATAAAACTAAAAATATGTTTGGATTATACAAAACATTTTATTAATCCTGAAACAATGTCATGAAGTTTTAGATATTTTTAAAACTTTCAGAACGGTCACTTTTGAAATTAATTTAAAATAATGCTTAAGACTTTTAAACACTAAAAAGTGTTGACATTTACCAAGATTTTATTTTTTAATTGTAGAGAATATAAAGCTCTTTATCTAAAGCTTTAGTCTCTCTGAAGATGCATTATTTTAGTGCAAAAATATTCATCAGAAAAACTATCTGATATCCCACCATCCCACAACTGGCATTCTTCAGCAGGGAAGGACAAACACACTCTTCCATTCCACACTGCATCTTCCAAAAATGTCAAGAGTCTATAAACTTCTCTCTGACCATACCTTGCTCCAGTGCTCCTCACTGCCTTCTGGCTGGCATTCAAGGTGCCCGTGTCTACCTGAAGAACTTACAGAAAACTCAGGGACTGCCTTCCACCCCTCCTGAACCATAAAGGCATCTACAGTCCCTGCAGAGGATGCTGAAATCACTCACAAGAGGGAAGAGTCTCACAGCCCAGACACATTAACTGGAAGCCAGCAGCTTCACTCTCCATAGCTCCCTTTGGAGATGTGCTTCTGGGACACTGAAAGACTATTCTGCTAGGCACTGCCCCAGGATGTTGAAAACCCAAGGCCACAATGCTGAACTGGCTGCTTTGTTTGCTGTGATCATTTGCATCGTCACAGCACAAAGAGGCCAAAGATGGGACACACACATGTGCCTAGGAAGCCCTAATAATTTATGCCCTAGTCCTTAAAACAGGATAAGTGAACACAGAACTATGAAGGTGAATTAGATAATGAGACAAAGCAATATTCCCCAGATCACACAGGAAATCTGGTGCTGTCAGGAATTAGCTTCAGGAATCCAGAATGAATACAAGACCTCAGACCATTCTTTTCTTGACCTATTCTCAACCATGGGGAGACAGAAAATGGGGAGGAATGCCATGCTTCCTAGAAAGCAGGATTTGTTCCATTGCTCTGCCAAGATGAGGAAATGTTTGAGCTCCAAACTTGACTCAATGATGTAGGACCTGCCTTAGACATACCTGCTTTGAGAAAACCCCAGTTCCCTTGCTGCACACCATTATCTACTTACCAATCCCACAATACTTATTGGGACTGCTTTGATGTCTTCTGGACAGTGACTCCCAGCTCCTCCTAATGTCCTTCAATGCCACCTCTCACCGTGTCCCAGGTCTGCCTTCTTTCAGGAAAGTTTTAGTATAAAAATATACCCTGATTTTCTGCCAAGCAGTATCAGGTTACTCTTCTGATCTGAGCAAAGTACACAGGGCAAATACCCAGGATGGCAACAGAGTACTGACCCCAGAAATCAGCACTCTTCTGCCCTCATTCTGTGTTGTGCAACAAGAAAGTAACTGAAGGGGCACGATGATGACATGGACAGAGGTTTCAGATTCCCTTGGTTTTTTTGGGAGAGGCACTAGAACACTGTCTGAACACACTGCTGAGCAGCACACAGCAACATGCCTGCTCTCCCATGGATACAAGCCCTGCTGAGGTATATGCTCTCTGTGTGGCAGGAGCACCTGATCTCAAAGCTCACCTGAAAGGGCTCTTCTTCTGCAGGCCATGGCATCTCCCTATCCATATTAAACTGATCTAAATATTATGCAAATGCCTAAGAGCACAGGACACACAGAGCACTTGCCATCATCAGAAGGTAGATCTTACACCAATGCTACCTACATGGAAAAGTTTTTCTGGTTTACACTCTACATTAACTGATTTTAAGTCCCCACATTGTCTGTCATCACAGACTATTGTTGCTTTGGAAACAAAAATTTAAAAATATCCCAAGCACCCTCATAAATATTCTCACAACAAGGAGGATTAACTTTGTACACTTACAAGCACAAACACTACAAGCACTGTTGCACAGCACTGCAAACTGTAACCAGCTGAAGTCACATATTAGCTTGAGTTTTCCTAAGGACAGCAGCTGTGTCAACACAGTAGAATGTGTTATTAATGTCCTATTTAATTTCTCTTCAAAAGCCTTTCCTAAACCTTTCTGTTTGACTCCTCAGTTCTCTGAGACTGCTTACTCTTGTCCTTTCCAGTGAAAAGTTTTCAGCTTCTAGATAAACATAAAGATAACTGAAGAAAAAAGCACATAAGCAGAGCAGACCTTGTGCTGCTGCTCTGTGTGCCAGCTGCATTCTCATTTATGAAAAAGTGATATTTACCTTTTCTAGCAGAACACTTGTATATCCAGTGAGGGACTGTGTCAGCCAAAGGACTCCTGCAAGCTTGTGACTGACAATCTGTGCTGAGATAATGACATTTAATAGGCAAGATGTGGGTTACTCCTGAGAAGCATCTTTTCAGGGCACAAAAGCTAAAGGAGATGCTTTTGAAAAAAAAATTTTTAATTACTGCCTATGTGTATATACAGTTCACAAAAAGGGGTACTTCTAGGAAGCAGGGAAGGAGTGACTGATTTTAAACCAATTATATAGAACAGATGATCAGCTCACTCATAAAGCCAACATGCAAAGCTTATTCACTCTTGTGCTAAGAACTGGTTTCAGCATACAGTAGGCTCCTCACCACAGGAGGTGAATGCAAATAGTTCAAAACCACAGAGAACAGGTATTTCTTATAACCAAGTTTCATACAGAAACCCAGTGCAGTGTGGAACTGGAAATCCTAAACAGTGGAATGTGGGTGCCTCATTCCTGTAGGCTTTATCAGAAATCTCAGACTTTTAGGAGTAAATCTTACAAGAAGAATCACTTAAATTATTTGCAAAATATGTGTATAAAACTGAGCAAGACAGTGGAAACATCTGGACAGACACAAGAGTCATTAAAAGATGTTTGCCTGCTGCAGAAACTCAGATTAGCATGGGGCCCTTATGTAGATGTCTCATTCACATGTTTATTTTATTGAATGCTTTGAATAAGGATCCAAACTGCAGAACACTCCTCAACGTTTACATAGCAGATCTCAAGTGGACTGCAAACATTAGATTAGCTCAGTTTAAAAGTTCAGAAACCAGCACAGGAGGTTATGGACCAAACCTCACTGTAGAAGAGAATGGGAAAATTCAGTCACACGAGAAAGTTTGCAACTGCAGCAAGATTACCATCCTTCCACTCTGATATGTTAAACATTAATCCATGCTCCATCTCAAGAGTCTTCTACAGAGAAAATTATCTGTAGTAAAACTGCAAAAGCAGCCTACACAGAGGATGAAAAGTTGGACTGCTCAAACTGGTTTCTGACCACGCCAGAAACTAACAGCAAGGAACTCAGTGTTCAGCATGGCATCACACCAGTTCACAATGATTGCAGGAATCATTAGATCGTTGCTGTAGGCTGCAAAATGAAACTGGAGGTCATCAGCAATTAAAGGAGGAGAAACTCATCATGTTTTCACGTGTACTCACTTCAAAAATCCTCTAGGGTCATTAGGCACAGTTATGTATCAGGGAAAATTTTCCCTGTCCTAATTTCAATAGGTTCAGTAAGCTGAGCTGCACTATGAAAAAAAAATAGCACTTTACTCAGGTTATTGATGTGCATAAGAGAGTCTCTCAAAGAACAAGATTTCTGGTTCTTTTGCCATATTCATTTGGTGTGACTTTGGGGAAAACACACTCTTTGTCTCTAAGATAGAGATGATTACATGTGATGATACCCACCTTGTTCTTGATCCTTTTGCAGTCACACTGCTTTTGTTCTCCAGAAAAGCAGGAGTAGTTTATCACAAAATGTTTTACACTGCCTAGAACAAGACTGCTAGCAGCCTGAGCTGTAAAAGTCAGTATTTTTGATGGTCTGATTAAAAATCTGTATTGCCTTTCACTTCATCAGGCTTTGCTTTCATTGAACATGTGGTTTCACATTAACCCAGTTTGCTGGTTGTAGAGGGAAAAAAAACCTGACAGAATCTCAGTTGCTGACATATGAAAAGAAGAATATAAAAATCCATTTAAAACCTCAAATATGTGGCAGTCATCCCACACTCAACATCTTTTCTTTGGGGAGTAAGAGCATATATAATATTTACTCTACAAGACCTTTAGAGGGAGGCATTCTTACAGCAGTTGCTAAAATAAGGGAACCTTGAATCTTCAGGGAAAGTGCTGAAACACTGAACAGCAATGCTGTTCTTCAGTGTGGGGCCTTCTCCTCACACAGACAATATGCCAATACTGGCTGAGCAAAGTGGCTACAGAAATGGTGCTACAGCTTGACCCTTGCAAGTGATTTAAAGAGGTGACTGCAGCTCAGCTGTTATAAAAAAGAAAAGAGTAGAAATTCAAGAGGACCCCATAGGGGTCCTTTCAATCCTCACAGTTCTATGGTCCTTTGAGTTCTTCCCATATCTAAGCCAAATTGCTTGAGTTATTCTCAGATGGTGTATAATTTATTTTCAAGATTTTCTGTACCCATGATCAAATGGTGGCAATCTGTTAAGATGTTCCTCTGGAGGTTTGCATCTGTTTTGAAAGCAACACTTCACAAACCAGCAATGACAAAGGGTGGGAGGGAATTCAGTGATACTTCCAGGTCAAAAACACTCCCTAGGGAAAAATTTTAAAACCTCAGCAAACCCTTAAATAATCTTTTTTATTTCAGACCCAAATAAAACTACTGATCATGAAGACATTCTCCCATTGTTAATACAATGCTATTCCTGAGCTGACAGACTTTGCAGGGCCTCTTGCTTCTGGGCAGCTCTGGCACAGAACACCTCACTTTACAAGGGCAGCCCACCACCCATGTCTTCCCTGGTAACTTTGCCATCAACTCTGCTACCTCTTGTCTGTGTTTGTCCTTGTTCTCTGCTGGCACTCAGTTCTCCTCGAGTCTGGAACCTGTGATGCTGTGTTAGCCTCAGCAGCTGCTTCCTCACCCCATTGCCTGAAATGATCCATGTCAGTAAAAATCTAAAACAGAAGAAGCAAAACAAAACTCAAGAAAAGACTCCAAATAGTAGCAGTGATGATTTCCTGCAACACTCAAGCAACTTGAAAAACAAAGCACCTGGGAGGCAAACAAAGAATGAGAGGAACAAAAAGGAATTGATGGAAAGCTGAAGAGGAGTCTAAGCACTCGGGAAAGCAGGGGAAAGGTGCATGATGGATGTTTCCACATCCTTTCTGCTCTGTAGCCAAGGAAACAGTTTTTATCTGCCTGATGAGGAAGGCTGTTCACTCACTGAACTTCTGTCTCACAGTTATCAGGTAAACTGCACTCAGATCTCTCCAGGTCTCTGAGTGCAGTGATTACTTCTTACGGGACAGAATCCTGCACTTTTTCCAGCTCCAGCCAGGAGCAAACAACTCTACCAACTATCACTGTCTCAGCATGGCAGTTACTCTGCTAGTTAATTCCAACTCTGCCTCTTGAGGTCATTCAGTGATAAAAGATCATTCTTAATCCATCTGTTTGGAACTGAAATATTTTAGAGAAAAATGAATCTAACACCCCTCTACCCCCCATGACAATCTACATCTGTAATTCTGTGACAGAACAAAAGACTGTTAGTTGTATGCTCTGGCACATATGTGTGTGTGCTTGTGTAAGTATAGATCTGAATGTGCATATTGATGAAACTGAAGAAAAAGGGTTTGCTCTTATTAATAAAACAAACCTAACAAGATAGGGTATCTTATCTCAAGTTTATTGAAAGAAAGTAAAATTAATTTTCTTTCCAACCCAGGTTGCAAAACTCTAAGGCCCTAGGCCTTTACCTCTTATTTGATGTTAAATACAGAGCAGCAGATGCCTGACTACTTTGTCTCCTTGTCCTTTGTTATGTTAACATGATCTGTAATTTCAGGGCCCAGATGAGGATGGCCCTTCTACCTTTCTCCAAACATACAACTGCCTTTTGAGCTACAGAAGGGCGGGCACACAGCATGGAATGCAGAAGAACACCACCAGTCCCTAAAAGGTCAAGCTCTGTTGCTCTCCTTCCCTCCCTGTATGCTATCTGGAAAAGCAGCTTTTGCATTACAAACATTTGCCTCAGTGAAATTCTTAAAAAAATGGTACCTTTATCAAAGAGTCCAAATGTGAGTAACAGCTAACTCTACCCTTGACCTCCCTTTAACTCACCCAACAAAATCTGTCGGCCAAATTACTTGATAAATCCACATCATTTCTTCCCAGCAGAAAACTGGGAAGAAACTGCAATCCTACTAGTTTTTCACTGTGACTGGTCCATGTGGAGTGGTGAACAATCAGCATCAGCACAAAGAAGCAAAAGTAAAGATAATTTGACTTTTGTTTCTGTGTCAGAAAAAACCTTATTCAACCGCCCACCTACTACTTAACACAACCTCCATTAAAAAGCTTCACACTAGGGCCTGTGTAACCCATTCTGTTTTGGTTGACCCTTTCCAGATATTTCTTCACCTCAATCATCTCAGAATTTGTCTGAAGAGTTTGCTGAGGCTGCACGACAGCTTAAAAATGAAGCTCCAAGAATCCAATTTGGTAAAATCGATGTCACGCACCAACATGATTTGAGAAAAGAATTTAATATTTGAGGGTTTCCTACTGTGAAACTTTTTGTGGATGGCAGCAGGGAAGATTCCATAGACTGCAAAGGTAAACTGTCTCATGCACTGATAAGATAACAGCATGTAATGACAGGAAGTACCAATCTATTATGCTGCTGAGAAGGAAAATATAAATGCTCAGAAAAAGAATATGCAAGGTAGCAAACTGGTTTTTTCCATGGCTTTAAACCCAGAATTACCTCCGTAATAATACAAGAACTTGGGTTTGAATTCACCTGTCAGGTCTATAACTGAACTGTATGTTTAGTTCACACACAGCCAAACTAATTGCTGGCGTTAATTCCAGCGAGTACAGAAAATCACCCCACCAAGACTGCTTACTCCCATTTACTGCAATAAACATAAGTTGTGCTAAACTCATTTTTGCACCAAATTTGGCCCCAAACCTGCTCTGTTTGCACATCTAGCTTACTGCAGTTTCCATGGGTAGCACACCTACACAAGAGGGCCGGAGCAATACTCTGTGCATTCAACCATAAACAGTGAATTCACTAAGCTGACTGAGTACACAGCTCCATTCCCTACACTAAGGAAAAGAATTTTGCAAGTTAGCCATCAGAGGGAGCTCATACATGGCTCAGGAAAAAAAGTGGAATAATTTAAAATCTTTGATGGAAAGTTACTAAGCAAAGACAACAATATTGGAATAGGATTGACTTGAGCAATCCTGAGAAATGCAGGCCTCTTTGGAGTTTTGCTTTCACTGAATGTATATAGGAAATACATCTATTTTTTTGCCTAAAATGATGAAATATTACAGAATTAAAAAAAAAAAAACTGCAGGAAAAAAAATTGCAAGCATCTGTTAAGTGTACTGTAAGCAGATACAGCTGAGACACAAGTTTAAAACAACGAAACACCAAAAAAAAAAAAAAAGGACCTAAAAGTTTTCCTCCTGGTCCTGTACACAAACGTGTGCTCTGACTTCTTCACATGCTGAGCCCTCTGTGGCTGCTGCTGCTGAAAGCTGATCTGTATTTTTAGTAACTTGCTCTTCCTCACTATTGAATTTCTTACCAAGTTCCCATCATCCAGACTTGTGCAAACAGCAGCTTCTGCACAAATACCACTGAAAGCGTGATTTGCCATACTGAGCTTTTATTAGAGGTGCTGATACAGGAGAGGGAAAGCACCCACCCCTGGGGCTCTGGTTAAATCCTAGCACTGACCAAAAAAAAAGCTCTTTTAAACTGGTAAACATAGTTGACAGCTATGCTTGTGAGAGCTGGTGAATATGAGTATCCCAACACAACTCTTGTGTTGACACAGCCACCCTGCAGCTGAGAGCTGCTATTCAAGAGACACTTACTAGGGAGACACTAAACAACTGGCTCCTGCTCTGTGACTTGTACAACATAGGATCAGCTGTTCAGGGCACATGTACCACCACTAAGGACTTAAATAACATTTTTCTGACTGGTAAGTGCTCATGTATAATATCTAGTAAAATCTCACTGGTCACATCTGACTATTAAACCACTGAGAACTGTCAACAGAAAACATGCAGCAACCACACAATGACTTCTCCTACAGAACTTGGTATACTTCAAAAGAAACTGCAGACCTCACTTAAATCAAGAAATTAACTTAAATATTTTAAGGAAAAGGGAATTTGACTGGTTGTCCAACTGAGAGAGAATGAAAGCCAAATCCTAGGCTTTATAAAACCAGAATTTACAACTCCAAGGCCAGAATTTGGCCAGTAGAAACAAGCTACATAACCTGTTTAAAGCAACCCAATAGAAAGATTAACCACATGAAAAAGATGCTGAGGAGTTCTATCACTGATACAAACTGCAAGAGCTCAGTTCTGCATTTGGACAGACACTACACAGCCACTAGATACTGCTCTGTGCTTTCATCTGCAGCCTATGCACTCCAGAGCAGATTCCTGCCTTCTTAACCTAAAAAAAAAAAAAAAGCACTAAACTAGTTGTAGTGCAGCCTGCTGAAAAATGACTTGATGGCAGTAAAATGGTCTGACTCAATTTCTATCCTGTCATATTGCTAAAATGCAGAGTACCAGGACTTGCATCTTTGATAATCCACTTGTTCTGTACATCTTGACTCCAGCACTTCACAGCACACAGACTTTTTCCTTGTCATATCCAATTTTCATTAACCCTTAGCTGTGGTCTTGCTCTGGTCCAACAAGGATGTCATAAACACAGAAATCAAAGGGCTACTTTACAGCTGAGAATTTCACCTCCTTAGCCTCCAATTCCTCTGAAAACATGACATCTAGAAAATGTAGTTTTAAAGGAGATTTAAGATTCCTAAAACTCCTGAAAGACTGAAGAGAATCTACCAAATAAGCAGACTGTAATCTCAGTAAACTGGCAGCAGTAATTTGGAACACCAAAGATGGAACAATCCAGAATTAAAGGACAACTTTACCACTTTAGCTTTGTTCCTTATGTCTGTACTGAAAAGTGAAGCTGCAGCACCATAGAGGAATTTAAACATATCTTTGTGCCTATCAGATCCCTTCTGCAGCAGCAAAGGAACAATTTTGACACCTAATTTAATTGAACAGACAGTTCAATAAAATCTGCAATTGATTTGAAGCCATTTTGGATTAAACCTCAGGTCAATAGCTCTTTATAGCTTACTGTGATTTTGGGATACATGAAACCTTGCCAAACAGGTTTTCCACTTGTCTGAATTTCCTCATCTCTATTCTCCATTTGTGATTAAGCAGCTAATTGGACATACAGGAACTTGCAGAGGTCCCAGAAAATACAATACTGATTCATCATTGATCTTCTGGAGTCAGCAACAGTTTAAATGGTGGCTAGGACCCGAGGTCAGATTTGGATGCCCCAAGCCTTTGAATCAGCTTGGACCTCAGTCCTCAGGAGTCCATTTGTATTCAGCATCCTTTGGCACCTTCACTGCCTCTATCTTGATTGCAAAGAAATTCCTGATATTTGTTTTGATGGTCATTTTAACTTTCTTTTCCTTCCACAGGAGTCAGACAGCCCTCATCCTTTATTACATGGGTGAAAAGAAGAACAGGACCTAGCACTCTTTTAATCAACTCTATTGATCAGGCTGAAGCCATCATACATGCTGGCAATTTGACAGTGATTGGCTTTTTTTAAGGTAATTCACTGGAAAACTCAAAAGGCCAGTTCCTGTTCCCATTCTGGGATATACTCACTGCTGCTGCCACCAAATCCCACCCAGCCAAAAGACCTTTAAGTCAATTGAAATGGGGCCCCAGGTCCCATTTTTTCCTGCATTTTTTTTTTTAAATGTAATTGTTTCTATTTACATTTTCACACTTCAAGATAAGCAGTGCAGGAAAGATAACATCTCACCCCACAGCACTCTTCTTAAATAGGTACCCAAGCACAGAGACCTAACACTCAGAGAGCAGCTCCTGAGAGCATGATGGTCAAAGCAGACTTTCCTGTATCCTCACTGGAAGGGATTCTGTCAAACCATTCTAAATTTGGTGGCTGGTGGGAAGAGGGCAGAACTATGACCTACCTATCATTACTTAACTCCATCCTTTTCTCCAGAGAGGATTAACCTGTTGCTGGTGTTATGATGTGGGTTATACTGCCACTGGGGTTTCCAAATGCAAAAAGTTGTAATCCCATCCAGAGCTGTAACCAACCTATGGACATGAATAGTTGCAGATGGTTCTGGTGAAGGAATGTTCCCTTCCTGATTAAGTTCATAAAAAAGAGCAGTAAATGATGTCTAATATATTAGAGTGCCTTTTTTTTGTTTTTTGTTTTTTGTTTTTTGTTTTTTGTTTTTTTTTGTTTTTTTGTCCTGCAATTTGATGATTTAAACAACTTCAGTGAACCTCAGAGAGTCTGCACAGCTCCATGAACATCAGTCTAACTGTGGTTCTTCACTCTTGTCAGCTAAGAAATCTGCATGGACAGGCAGTCATAAAATATTACACTATAAAGGATACAACTCATGTAATTCTTTTCTCAAGCAAATTCCTACTGTTTTCCTACTGAATACAGCTCTTAGGATTTGGGGCCAAATGATACAGACCAATAGACAAACAGTGCAAAATAAATTTCAGCTGTCAAGGCATGCAGTCAGAAGTCAGTAAAATAGGAATATTTTTTTCATGCTTTTTCACTTTGTCCTTGAAATCTTTAATATCTGAAACACTCACTCAAGGATTTTCTCTGACTAGAGGGACTTTAATTCTGGTATCTCTGTATTCAGTTTAAAAACACAGTGTTTGGATTCATACCTGAAGTGATAAGGTCCCAGATGCACTGCCTACAGTGGATACTCAAGGTTTTTTGGATGTGGAGAACAGGATTCATTCCCCAAACACCCCATAGTACAAAGCTGCTGAACACATATAAATATGACAAACCAAAAATTATCAGAGTGACCAGAATTTTGCTTTGCAGCAATCTGCTTGCAGCCATTGATGAAGGAAGGCAGTTTTCCAGTGCTGGGTGAGAATGAGAAGCCCTTGCTATCACAGGGATGCTGGAGAGCTCCCTGAACCATGCTGAGAGCAGATACTGCCTGCAGATGTGTTTGACTGGACTCCATGATGTCACTCGGGGGCTGAAATGACAATAGATGAGCACGAGCTAGGGCATGCCAGCAATTTAATGGGTGGATGCCAACAAAATAGTGCCCAAGTAAATAAAGAGCTGTATTTGACCTTCTATTAGTCACAGATTGCTCACAAATGTGAGTGCCAGGATGTGCTGGGAGGTCTCAGCGTATAAATTACTATTCATCAAGCATGAAATAATTGTCTGATTAAATCCAATCTGGAAGAGCTGTTGCTTTTCATCATGCTTGCTTACTATTAGTTTATGGGCGGACAGCACAGTGACTGTTTGACAGCTGTAGGAGTCAAGGTCCCTATTTTGAAGAGCACTCAGTCACAGCACCAAACACATCAGCCAGGTTCTCTTACAAGCAGAGAGCCCTCCTCTCTAACTCATCACATTCTGCTGGCTGTGCAGATGAGCTGCAGCAGGGGACCAGCTGTTGGTATGAACCTTCCACACCTGCAGAAGTGTTTGCAAAGCATGGAAATGTCAGGGGAATGAATGCAGGGCAGATGAGATCAGCACAGGAAGGACATGGGGGACCATACACCATCCACATCAACCCAGTCCAGCTGACACTAGCTGGGAAGGTGAATGCACTACTGCTGTCACAGCACTCCTAGGGTCCCCCCTGTTATGAAAACCTCCCCTTGCAGGTCATCATGGCACGCTATACCCATTTCACAATTATATTCTCTACCTCACATGCCTTTTGGGGTTTGCCTCACCTGCAGCTCTCACTCCTACACATCCTAGCAGGATGTGGGACACAGCTCTAATATGCACTCTTTCTGGGACTAGGAAGTTCACAATGATAGTATGGAAGTTTTCTGTGAGACAGCAAGAGATGTGCCAGAGATACCTTTTGGGATGACAGCCAACAAGGATGTCTGTGCTAACTACAGCATCCAAAAGAACACTCCTGTTGTGTTTCAGAAGGTAGGAATGCAACCCTAGCAGGCAAGGTGCAGTGAGTGCTGGGGCAGCTCTGGGCTACAGAAAAGCAGCTTGACAATTTTTCAGGTTAAGTAATTTCCTAGTTGACACTCAAACAGCTTAACACAAAAAATGTTGCATTTACAGACAAGAGAGGCAAGCAGAAGGCAAATAGCACCTTTGGAAAACTGGTATTTTTCATCTGG
This sequence comes from Florisuga fusca, assembly GCA_038090715.1. Classification (NCBI taxonomy): domain Eukaryota; kingdom Metazoa; phylum Chordata; class Aves; order Apodiformes; family Trochilidae; genus Florisuga; species Florisuga fusca. The sequence goes on from JAAWXA010000038.1 coordinate 3,492,544, forward strand.
CTGCCTACATTCAGACTCCTAATTTATAGCTGAAGATCTAGATGAAATGGCTGTATTTTCCAACCCACGTTCCAATCAACACATCCTGCCAGGTTCACTGAGTTTCACAAGACATTCACCTCTTCCTTTGTGTTGCTTTTGGTCAGGAATCTTGCTTTTCTTCTAAGCTACAACAACAAGAACAAAACTACACAGAAGAAGCACCAACATTTAAGCTATGATGTAGTCAGAAACAGGATGTCCTGAGTGAATGTATGTCACAGATGATGTGTACAGATACAGAAAAGATCTTTCATTATATTAAGATTACTGAGCAAATTAAAAGTGCCAGCCATACCTTGAGTTATAGCTATGATCTTGTTCTGCAATCTGTGACTTTTATTTTACAGGTTGTAGAATTTCAGTTACTGAGGATCATAAAATAACGAAGTTGAGAACAACATTTTAGAGTAAAGATAGTCTTCTTTGGTCCTATAGCTGATGAGGCAAACAACCTCACAAACTTCACTATTTGTCCAAGGGAAAACCTGTGCATAACAAAGTGCTTGAAGATGGCAGACAGAAAAAAATGGATCTAACAAGGCTACCTAAAAGTTTTACCTTGGATTTGGTCACTGAATATAACCTTGAGGTATATGTATTTCACTGTATTAATAAAAGCCACAGATGACAGGAAAGACAAGAATCCATGAGATCCAAGAGACTTAGGGAGCTATTCTCCACCTTAGTTTTTGAGAATTTGTTTGGTCCAGACCTAAACAGATCTAGAAACAGCAGCAGAACTCAGCAGGTAACTCTTGGTCTAACCCATGCCAAAGGATGCTTCACTCCAGCAAAACTGTGAACTTGTCTCAATATGCAAGCACCTCCCTCCTGTGCAGCCAACACAAAGGGCCTGAGCTTCTGCAGCAAACTAGTTGGGGAGAGAGGCTGGAAAGTGAGTCTGTATCCTGGCTCCAACCCTTCCATTCCTCTGCAGTATCCAGGTACCCTGGGCCAAGACAAGGAAGAAAGAAACCAGCAGTAACTGTTGGCAGTGCAGATAGAAAGGGACAGACATAGAAGTACCTGATTCCCTGGGGGACAGCCCCTGGCCTCCAGTCATGGGGTAGCATGAGAAAAAGGGCAGCCCTGTGCAGGGAAGGAGACATAAGTTGTTGACACCACCCAGAAGAGAAGGAAGCACCCCAACCAGCCTAGCTCCTGCAGCTGCTGCAGTTGGGCCTCTTTGGGTAACACTGCCTTTTCCTTTCAGAATATCTTTACCATGGATTCTTCAGTCTGTGTTATTCAGAACGTCAGACTAGAAGATTGTAACAGTCCCTTCTGACTGTAAAAAAATCCATGAATAATGATGAGGTTTTTCCTGGAACAGAGAAAACACTCAGCAGCTGCTGATTCTTCTCACTATCTTCTTTAAAACAATGAAAAAAAAATCCAAGTTATGGAAATAACTGGGAGCTGAGTCTTAAAAGTAAAATTTGCAATAGCAGAATTGAATGATACTGATACTCTGAGCTTCTGATTCATTGTTTTGCTTACAAAGAGTGGAACAGATGTTGAGTCTTTTGTTTCCCAGACATCTGTGAAGATTTTTGATGTCCCTGCTGAAAATCACATCCTGCTGTTCACCCCAAGAAACTCAGAGACATTCAGTGTGATTTATGAAAACTACAAATCTGCAGCAGAGGAATTCAGAGGAAAGGTTTGTCATGCTGAATCCTGCTTTGAAAATTTGCAAAAGGTCAATGGAAAACCACTTGCTAATGCTACTTGTGAAAGTAGTACTTGTGGCAGCACATGGCTACCAGTCTCCTTTCTAAGTCTACCAAACTGTTTAAAACCAGTTTCAGTAACTACTTCTGATTCTGTTAAGGACAAATGTGGGGAAAATAAACTTAACTTGAAAATAATTCTTTAAAATGCAAAGATTGAGCAACCCAACACTAATTTCACCTGCTCCCCACAAACCTGTTTCAGATTTTACAAATACAACTTTTTGTGAGTAACTCCAAACCAAATGCAGTATTAGCAAGGTTCTGGAAATTTCTGACACCACTAGGAAATACAGGAGAACTTCAGGGTATTGTGTGAACCAAGAGCAGGGATCAGCTCCAAACCTGTGAAATATTACATGGCACCTGCATAGCCTTGCTTTCAGCACACGTGTTTGCCTGTATACAAACAATGACACACACAAATATTTCATTTCTCCATTGGAGCTACTCCTGCTCCATGTACATAGGACACTGCAGAATAGCAAGTCATCTTGTAATAAAATATCACACATTAGTATTGGTAAAGACATAGCAATTACAGGTGTTTCATCTCTTTTGTCCCCTTAAGATTTATTAGGCAGAGCAATGAGAGCTTTGAGGGGTAATTTAGAAGTGTTACTGAAACAGGTGATAGCAAAAACTCCATTCCTTTTGGCTGCTTTAGCATTTATTAAGAACTGGTAAACCCCACAGAGCTACTGGTTGTTGGATTGAGACCAAACCATGGTTCTACATAATTCTTTACATTTAAGGTTAGATCTGAAATGGCTAAACCAAAACTGGAAGCCTCAACCAGATGAAAAACTCTCTCCACTACCAGATAACATTTGTCTTGGTGGACATGACTGAAACGAGGAATGGATGAGTTTTTGAGTATTTTCACATCAGGGATATTGATGTTCCCACTGTGAGAATCCTAATTCTGACAAGTGATGCAAAGTACAAAATGCCTGCAGATGAGGTGACTGTGGAGAACCTGAAAGAATTTTGCCATAATTACCTGAATGGAAAAGCAAAGGTATGTCCATTACTAAGGAGATGCTGCTTTACCACACCAACTAAAACACTGACAAATTTGCATGTCCCTTTTTCATTCAGAACAGGGTGCTGTTCTGATCACCAGTCTGTCAATTTACTCTCACTCTGACACATTTATCTGCAGTTGTAGCCAGAGTATTCCTCTGTATTTACCAGCTGAGGTGGACTACAAAGTTCTTAAGTCCTCTCATGTAAAAAGAGGGCAAATAATTGATGGTTCACTGTTCTAGTTTACTTCAGCTGACATACTTCAGTTGTTTAAAAACTCCCTAGGTGTCAATCTTCCCAATACTAGAATGGAGATATTTCACTCCCTCAATTGGGAAAGATGCAGACAATGGTTGCAATGGATTTTGAGGTTTCAGAAAAGTCCAGTAAATTAAAAAAAATTATCATTTCAAAGTGGAGCAAGATTTGGTATTCGTTTTCTTTAGCGGAGTGAATTTTCATAGTGGAGATCATTCCTAATAGAAAATACAATATACAAGGCATCATCCTTCACCTTGCGTGACAAATACATTACAATAGTTTGCTCATTCAGTGATCTTCAGGGTGATTTACTTTTGTTTCCATCATGAGAAGAGAAGATTAAGTAGCCAGTCTGACAGCAGGCAGAATTTGAGATTAGAGTAGCGTTTCCAAACTTTAATCTTGGAGGGAGGCAAAAGGACAGAAGAGGTGAAGAGGAGACATCCCCACCATGAGCTGCTTGAGTGGCCCAACATGAGCATGAACAGCTTCATGAGGACTGTGTGCCCTTCTACTGCTGCACTGTGGTGTAAAACAGAAGAAACTGCCTGCAATTTAGGCAGTGATTGAGGCTGTGACTGGTGGTGAAGGCAGAGATTTGAGCAGCACCACACACTTGCCTGTGTGTTTCACATCACTTTTGAGAGCCCACGGTTGATAAGCTTTTCAGGATTCTACCTGCTGAACACCAGGCAACAAGAATTCAGGACAATAAATGCAACCATGTTCCACAGGGTGATTTTCAGACAATCTGCTATGGAGTCTATTGAATAGAGGGACAAGTAGTTCTGACAACTATGAAGGGGTGTGAAACCCCAGCTCCTCTCTGAAGAGAAAGATGAAGGCTGGCTGGGATGTGGATGTGAAAAATAACATAGTAATAGTGTCCATTAGGCAAAGAACCATCCCATCAGTCTCATGGGAACTTGAGGTGGGGAACAGCTTCTCAAAGCTCCCAGCACTTTCACAGCAGTGTTTCTGTTTCTGCTTAGGAACATCTCTCTAGTGAAGAAATTCCAGAGGACTGGGACAAGATGCCTGTCAAAGTACTTGTTGGGAAGAATTTCAACAGGATTGTCTTCAATAATCCCATGACTGTGTGTGTTATGTTCTGTGTTATTGTTGTACTCTGATTTTAAGTTGCTTTGACATTATCAGTTGGAAATGAAAACCAAAAGCTTATGCTTACATACCAAACTGATCTTTGAACTTTACAGAAGCTGAGTGTAATGAATTTTTTTGTCTGATAAAAGCACTGAAGAAAAATTTGTGTCATATCTATGGAAACACTGTGGTACCTGTGCTGACTTAGGGTTGCACTGAACAGCACTGGATCCTTTAAGCAAATACTTGTCAAGGGTCTATTAAATCTCAGTGTCAAAAGAACATCATGTTGTTACCATGGAACATTATGGTGTGCTGTATGGTGTGAGTCAGGCTGTTTTCCAAGGGCAGAGAGAAAATTAAGTGAGGTTGTGTGGTTATAATGCTCTAGGATGAAATCCCAGAGAGGAGCTGTGGTCAGCAAACCATAACTCCTTATTTCTTCTTCTGTCTGCAAAGGAAGTGCCTTCCTGCTTGACTCTTCCCAGCAGCCTATCCCTGCACCAGCCACCCAGGACTAGTTTATGCCTTAATTACTTTAGTAGGGCAAACATGAAGCATTAACATGGACAACTAGCTGCATTTCACAAAATCTTAAAGGTAATACATCCCTGCAATCCTCCTTGTTGGCTGAAGCCATTTCATTCATGCAAATAATTTTTATATTTCAGTATGATGAACAAACTCATCAAAGAAGGAACTGAATCAAGTCCTCTGGTAATGAAAGGCTGGTAAATGGGATGTAGAGTATTCAGGGAAGTGCCTCGGACATTTTAACTCCATCGAATCTGAGTATGAGCACTGTTCTCATGCCTAAAGGATAGCAGCCATGTTGCATGCTATTTAAGGGGATACTGGGTTCCCAGCAGTTTGCCTTTTTGCTAACCTACTCACCTTCAAGGGATAAATGGATCCCAGTGACTGCACCAGCATATGCTTTTCTGCCAGACTGCAGATTGTAGATTCTGCCAGTAGAAGACTGTACCTTTCTACTTTTCTCTCTCTCTCTCTTTTTGTTTTTTTTAAATTTGCTGATGCCCCTTGGTCCAACAACTGCAGACAACTCCTGCCAGTCTGGGATAAGCTAGGAGAGCAGTGTGAAAGCCATAAAGACATAATCATTGCAAAGGTAGATGTCACAGCAAATGACATCCTGTCTGTTGGATGAGATGGTTATCTGTTCTTCAGACTCTTCCCTGCTGGACCAGATTAGCAGGTGAGAAGCTGTCAGCAGAGGATATGGAGACAGCTGCACAACAAGGGGGGCTGTGTGTGTGTCTGTGCATTTGCAAAAATGTGCGGCAAGAAAGGAGAGGAAGGTTTGAGGAATAAAGCTTTGGTCCTTAACTACTCAAGGTAGGATTAACTGCTGTCAAGAGCCTGAATTAGAGGAGAAGCCCCTTCTGGTGTCTTCTGTGTGTGAGGCTGTGGCAAGAGCACAGGTACAAATCACTGACTGGGACTTACAAGTCATTACAGCCTCACATGCTGCTGTTCAACAACCTTCACTCTGCCTGATGGGTTTTAGCAAGTCTCAGCTCAGACTCAGTTTACAAATACCTCATCATTGCAGTGCCTTTCACGTCAAACCACGACAAGAAGTGCACTGTCAGAGAAGCACCCCATGGCAGGTGTTTCTGGAGCAGGCACAACTACAGCCCCTCAAATGCTGGTAATACTCTTCAGCAGTTACATTCTCTACATTTTCACAACTCCCAAAACGTTTTTCTCTAGACTTATGCCAGTAATTTTACTTAATTCCAGTATCACAGCCTTAATTGGGAATAAATATTTGTTGTCAAGACCAATGATCTTTACAATATGCTGCCTAATGCATCAGCTGTGTTACACAATAATCAGAAAATGCTGTTGAAGGGGAAGGCAAAGAAAAATATTAGTTATATTCCTCCAGCTGCGCAGATATTTTCTTTTTAATTAGATTATCTCTGAAGAAAAAGAATAATTCTATGATACTGTTATAATCAAGACATTACTAAGCTTTTCATTTTTCTTCTTAGTTCTTAAATTAAATTCTAAAACATTTGCCCATGTCCTTGTTTAATCTTTGAGGGAGAGATTTTCCTCTTGGATGTGCATGCATAGCTTCTAATGAACTAAACTGCAGTCCTGCATACTCACACAGTGTTTAGTCTTTATGCAAAAAAGCAGAAACCCATTAAATGCCAGTTTGCAAAAAAAAAAAAAAGAAAAGAAAAAAAAAAAAAAAAGAAAAGAAGAAAAAAAAGAACTTGACTGAACTATCAAGGGATAGTTTTATACTTACAAATACCCTGTTATTAAAGAGTATTTCAAATCTCAAGCTCTTCCTTATGCACCATGTTTTTACACTACTTCCCTCAACTTCAGAGACTGCAATTTGTATTTGACCCCAGTGTTCTGGCCTTATGGCACTATATGCACAGATGGCCATGGACATCTTTACCCACTGCAATCAGAAATGTTCCAAGAGACACCAAAACTGTTGTTACAAAGTCCCTGCAACAGCTCTCAGTCATTTCCTACCCAACCAGCAGTTATACTGAGAATTCTCCCACATACACTCCCCCATTTCTAGAAGTTAACCCAAGTCACAGTAGAAGCTACAAATCTAATACCACAACATGCCAAGGCTCAGGGTATCTCTTGTGCTTTTCAGTGTATAGGCACTGCTCCAAAATTCCTGAATCTGGCCATGAAAGAGCAATAGAAGAGAAACTGGCATGTTCATAATGAAGAGAAAAAGAAGCAGGAAACACACACAGTCCAACAAGAACACCTGATGTGACCTGGATTTCACATCTCCATCTTCCCCTGCCTTCAGTATCTGCTGGAGTTAGAAACATAAACACATGAGCTTTCCCATTACCTCTATTGATCCTTTGCGTTGTTTAAGGATTAAGGATGAACTGAGCACTAATACACGAGCAGTAGGAACTCTAAAGATGAAATAACTATTAGAAGGCTCTGGGGAGCACATCAAAATGCACATAAAGAAGTCTGAATCTGCTCCTGATAGACCAGAGGAAATGTGGCAAACATAACATGACCTGAAGCTGTTTTGTGGAACTGGATTATCGTGTTCTCTGGCCACCAGAGCCACCCTTACAACTCCTCAAAAGCAAAGCTGTGGGCAGAATGAATCTGGTGAATTATGTGGGGGAGGCAGTGACCAGGCATCATCTGAGCTCCATCTGGGAACCTGATGAACAACTCATCCAGCATGTTATCCACTTCAATTAAAAGAGAAAAACACGCAGACTTGCATATGTATTTTAGATGACTCTATTTGTTTCTACGGATAAAGTGAGAAAAATAACATTTACACACTCTGATGCACTGGTTACTCTAATGAGAAGAGCTGACACATATCCTCAGTAACCATTGCAAGGATCAGCTGCTTCTGTGGCTTTACAGGTCTTCAGGCTCTATGAAACTGCTGTTCCAGCCACCATCAGTGGTGAGAACAATCAAGACTCAAATGAAAATCAGCCCTGAAGGAATCAAATCTTTCTCAAGATTGCAAATGTAAAATAAATTTAAGGCTTCACTTTTTATTACAAGAGAATACCTTGCTTAATGGAGATATCAAAGCTGTGTATACCTTTGGTGAATTCACCAGTAAATCAGGCAGAGCAGTAACTAGTAGAGAATAACAGTTTGAGTTTTCAGACTTATTTCCACCAGAGACTGACTTGCTCCTGAATTCACTGCTCAAATAGGTGGCTACAGATGGAGAGAGATGACTAAACTAATAATGGGACACAGAAACCTGTAATGAAGGATCAGCCACCCAGCTATGCCTTGCCATTGCATAATTCTGTTCTCCAATACCTAAAGCCAATGTTTGGTGTCTGTCCTTGGTGCATGTTCTTGAGTGAACTGTTTTAAGTAGATCTGTTGAGTATTACACAGCCTTTTACATAGTGCTGTGTATATTCTGTCAAGTCTTCTTCATGGTTTATTTTTCATTAAAGTAAAAAAAGCCAGCTTAGGAAATACCATTGAAAAACATGCTCTGTGTAGCAAAAGGGGTAAGTAATTGGCATTTTTCATCTGCTCACATTCTCCATCCTTACTAACACCCACCAAATTTCCCCAGAAGACTGTAATATTAGACCACTTGCAGTACAGTGCTTAAAATGAAGTCCCCTGATAAAGGAGCTCTTCAAGCTCACCCCGGGACATTCACAAACAAGATAAATAAGAAGGCAGCTTATTTTGAGATTGCTCAGGAAATACTGTTTTATGCCCACCAGCTTACCAAACATGGTTTTCCAGGTGCTTATTAAACCTTCACACACAGTCTCAGCTAAGCTGTGCCATTTTGCAAAGGTTTCAAAGCAAAACACAAAGGAAAACAGCTGCACTGCTTCTGTCCTCATTAACAAGTCCCCACATTTTCTGGCTGAAAAGATGAAAATCTCCATTTCATATAATCTTAAAAATTTGTTTGGAAGTAAAGAGTTACTAGATCAATTCTCTTTGTGAACATCAGTAATAAGCAGCTTTTCTCTTGCATTTTTCTTTTTTAAAAGGATCCTTTGGGAGGAATCAAAGAGAACCTCAGTGAAAAAGAGATTGAAGTAACAGAAAAGGGAGAACTTTAATAGTACAGAAAAACAGCAAAATTCTGATTGTGGGGAATCCTTCCTGGAAGAATCCCACTGGAAGAATTAATAATTTCAAGTGAGTGCAGAGCTGGACCAAAAATAAAAGTAAATAATTCAATATCAATGGCTCATGTAACATCTTTTCAATCCAATTCAGCTCTAGTTTTACTGGGATCAGTTGCCATGGGTTCTTAAAATATTGTCAGCCTTGCTTACATAATGCCTTTCCTATCAATAAAGCTGCTCTCACTTAGAAAGTTATATGAGCCACGGCACACACACACAAAAAATTAAAAAAAAAAACACCAACAAGATATGAAACTATTCTTTCTGTACAAAGCCTGCAAAAGGTTTGCAAGCAGTTGCTCCAGTTTACCCTAGAACAGCTCTATTGTTTTCAAGGGAGATTAACTGCTCCCAGAAGTATGGGACTAACATTGCAAAGAGCATTGCTATAGTGATCTTCAAAAGCAGTAATTGAAGTTCTGGGATATGCCCAAAGGGGCACCAGAGGGCAGTCTGTGATTTATTTTTTTTTGTAATTTATTATCAAGCAGTTAGAAAATGCAGAAATCAAGATAGCATTTAATTCCAATATGAAAAATATCACACCTAATGCATAAAGTCACAGAGATGATTCACATTTTGTTATGTTAGGTCCCCAAATTATCCCACGAATGTTACAAAAGTGCAGCTGGTGAAATGGACAGAGACTGACTTCTTCCTGCAAGGGCCAGATAAAGCAGAAATAATTCTGAAAATTTAAAAGATCTTTTCTTACATGATTAGAGAAGGAAGGTCATTTATTTATATTTCATTTCAAAAGCAGGTTTCCAAAGTTTTCATTCCCAACTTAATGCTATTAAGTCACCTTTCCATGTAAGGAGAGGAAAAGAGGTGAAAACTTTAAAAATGAAGGAATTTGAACAGAAGGAGGATTAATAACCACAGTGAAGAATGCAGCACTGAAAGAAGAGTGCAGATCTAACTCTCACCTCTCGTGCAAGTCAATGAGAAACAGATAATGCAAGACCTCTTTGCATTTTACAATTATTTGCTAAAATGTCCAGTTCATGACAGATGGCTTGTTTGCTATCCAGACTGCAATGTGACATTCATTGGGGCTGTAATTAAATCCTCCTAATGGAGGAGGACTCTTCTGGAGCCATGTTCAGAACTAGATCACCACTCCTAACACAGGCCACCTGGGTCTTGTAGGTCTTGGATTCAGTTTCTGGAGCAGTTTACTCAGACTATCTGAAATTGGTGAAGACCACAGACCAGATGGGCTCCACACCCAGGTGAGCTGCCAGGTGCAGCTCCCCTCTGGTCCAGCAACATCATCTACAAGGGGAAAAGGAGTTTAAAGCTACATAGAGAAACTGCAGCATAAAAGCCAGGATGAGAAATGCACTCCTTCACTTCTAATGGTGAGCCACAGTTGAGCTATTATTGTTTAGAGCCAAACTGTTCTTTGAAGATACCAAGTAAAGTTTAAATTTCATGTTTTGTGACAGAGCAAATTCTTTATAGAACTGCAATAGAGTGCAAATTAAAGTCTCAGAGGCAAGAGGAAAACATGAGATCCCAGATACAAGGTTTTAAAGAGAGAAAAAACTCAAGTTTGCTGTGGATGGAAACTCCCACTCCAGCTGGACAGAGTGGGATGCAGTTAACAGCATCTCTCAGCACCCTTGCTAAGAGGACCTTATTTACAAATACCACACAGAAACAATGCCTTGTCAATTCATTCACTGAAGTATGCCAAAACTGTTTCTCTTGCACACAACCAAAGAAGTCATTTTTCTTTTGGACATCAAACACAAGTTTTCTGGGTCACTGCCAGAAAGGTGCTGCACAAAGTAAACCTGAGCACTCCTGGGTATTTGATTTCATTTAACTTTCATTTAACTTTGGACATTCATTAATAAACAGAAGCCCTCATTTGGTATCCTGAGAGATCAGATTAGAAAGCAAATGAGATGAACTGAGTCCCTAAGAGAGGGAAGTGTCAGCATACTTTCCCTTTGCTGCTCGCAACATGATGAAATTTGAATGGCAAGCAGTGCCACCAATATATTTTGAACAACTATTTAACACAGAAGCTATAATCTTTTAATTAGTTTCCTCATGGAAAAATGGAGCAAGCAATGTTCAGCACCACTCTGTATCTGACAGATGGGTTTACCATTCAAGATAATGAAAAAAAATTAATTTTCACTGTGCCTACCCACTGTATATGAAGCTCAATCCTGAAACTGCTATCTATCCTATTACAAGGTGCAAGATTACATATTAATGAAAACATGTGCCATCTTGGCAAATGATGTTCTCATTTCTATTCCAGCCACTCTCAGATGTTGTGTCAAGACAAGGGCCAAGCACAGACTCACATGCCATGCCCTGATGCATGACAAGAGTTGCAAATCTACTTTATAAAGCATCTTGTGAAAGTCTGAAAGGCACATTTTCCTGTGCTCAAATATTTGCCCTATTACTGGCTTGACTGTTGGGCCCCTGCAACCCTCAACCTATGCCAGGATGTGCCCTTTGGGCTGGGCAAGTGGCCTTGCACATTCTCATTTTCTCTCTGATACAAGTCAGTTCCAGAATATTTTCCTGGAGCAAAAATTTTAAAAGTGTTTTATCCAGGTTCAGGTAACCCACTACCAACTCACTTCCCCTATGGCACTAACTTCTGCCAGTTTAGCAAACAAAACTTTTGACACTTCTTGGTAGTTGGTCCTCAATTGTCACAAACAGAATTGAGCCCTAAATGTCTGAAATGGAATGAATTCCTCAAGCTTTGCTAAGTCAAACACTACTTTTATGTTAGTGAAAACATGCAGTGAACCTGTTTAATTTTGAAGAGCATGTAATTACACTGTGCTCAGAATATTAAATATTCTAAAAATATTTAAATCCATGCAAAAAGATAGTAAGGAAATCAATATTTATTAGTCAAATTTGTTCCTATAAATGAACACCAATATTTTGAAGGCACCTATATCACCAAGTGTTAATCATACAAAAAATCTCCCCACACATAAATAAGCCCTATCAATTAAGGCCATCAGGACTTTGTAAAGAGATATCAGTGTCCACCAGCTGTGGGGCTGGTTTAATCTGCAATGGTGGTTTAGTTATCAAGATGGTTTAGTTATCAATAGGGAGCACTGGAAGCCAAAACTCCCAGCTAGGAATCTTATTTATAAAAGAACTCACAAAAATGAGGGTAAACCTGATACATACTGAAGAAATGCTGACTTTGTTTTTTACTAAGTGGCAGCCTATTCTGCCTTAAAACACAAGCTTTGAGCCCCTTGCAGATAGCAATTCATCTCATTAAGTTCTTAAATCCTGAGGAAGAAAAAAATGGTTCAGAATTGCCAATCATTGAGAAACGCTCAAATGCACGGGAAAAATAATCAATCCTAAAGAGAAATGCAGTAATTCTTTTTGTCTTTACAACAGCTTCATCCTAGCTTAACTCCCCTGGGATTACTCTCAGCTGGCATCAGCATAACAACAGGAACAGAACCACACTACATTAGAAGGGATTAGTACAAATGCACAACAAATGTATTGCCTGTCCAAAACCCCCAAGATGTGGCAGCAGCATAATTAGTACAAATTCAAAGGTCTGTCTTGCCAGAAGTTTGGTTTTGGTAGAGACATATACACACAAGCTATATGCTTGAAGACTGATGGGATGGCCACTGGGAGGTGTCTAAATCCTGGATTTCAGATACTAATTTCAAAGACTTGGATTGGTAAACTTCAAATGTTAGGAAGGCTTTGACTTTGTCTTGCCTCTCACCTTCACTCCTGACAGCAAAGACAGGGGAGCTTGCTCCAAGGCCACAAAGATCTTATACAGAAATGCTAATGAAAACAAATCATTTGCACTTTAATAAAACCATACTGTCATTTCAACTCAAGTGGATTCTGGCTGATGGAGGTTACTCAGCTCAGATGTTTGAAAAGCATGCTTGCTACAGTCAGCTGTGACAGGGGAAGGAGATTGTCCTCATTTAAAGCTTTGATTTAGGAAATGCTTTACACCCATCTGTCCCCTGGGCTTCTGGCCATGCTATTGTGTCTGTGCACCAAGAGTCCCACACAAGCTGACAGTCACTCACTCAGGACTGTGTCCACTCCAGAGGGCTTCCAGGTGGATTTCACTGTTCATGTTTCATACTTGATTCATTACATCTGGGAACTATCACGACGGAAAGACCAAGCCAAATTCATCTTTCTCATTAGCCTGAGAGAGGGAGAACACATTGCCCAACGTGTCTTCAGTTTCCAGTCTCTGAAAATCACCTTTGGAAATATTTGCTTTCTGTAAAACATTGACAGAAGTAAAGCTGTGCCAGCCCTGCTGCCCACCCCTCTCACTGCTGAACAAACGTGCAGTTCCTGCCTTTTCAGCAGAGCCTCCCAGCCACGCTGCACCAGGTCCTGGGCAGGCAATTTACTGAGCAGGGACCCTCCCCAGTCACATGCTGGATCTGGGGCAGTGATTAACACACCATGCAGTGGACACAAACAACTAAAGAATGCTTTTCTCCCCCTCCCCACCAAATAATACCTTGCTGCATTTCATTCGAGCTCTCCTGGGCAAATTCATGTTACCAGCAACTGCAACCAGAGATTAATAAATATTAATAAAACATTTAATTTCAATCTTATTGAAAAGCACTTTCATCAGCACAGCTGGCAAGAGTCCCCTTGAACAAATGCTGTCTGCTTGCTAAGGACAGCATAGGTAGAATCATAATTAGTCAGCAGAGGCTGAGGACTATACATGTGTAAACATCACTGCTGAAAGCCTGGGCTTTCTTTCAAACCATATATTTAATAGACAAATAATTTGGGAATTTCACCTAAATTTCCCTTCTCTGGCCTGTCATTGTTCAGCAGGTGCTGGTTATTTCTTAGCACATACACTACATGCTGACAGACACACACTGCACCTGAGCTAAACCAGCACCCTGGGAAAGCAGTCCCTCCAGTCTCTACATCCTAGGCCACAACATCTGTCATTGTCAGAAAAATAGTTCTTTAAGACCAGCAATGGCTGAAAGTGTTCATAAATATTGGTTAGCTATCATTTCCCTTTCCTTAGGCTGACACTGATGGGTCTCTGCCTGCCTCACTCTCTTTTCCTCCAAAGCATTGCTATTTGCTGAGTCAGGAAAAAAAAAACCCACCCTCTTCCACCATGACCTGATGCTTTTTAAAAAATATACATTTGCCAGAGTAACTTCAGAGGATCGAGGAATTTCTATCCAGAACTCACATTTCCTCTGAAGTCAGAGCACAATGCAAAAATCTGTCTCACTGTATTACACTGGCTGTAGAACATCAGGTGCCTCTAGGAGTACTTGGTTTAGAGGTGACAATTACAGCCTTTATAAGAGCTAAGCATGGGATTTAACAACCTCCACACTGGTGTTAAATACATGCCTCTATTTTTAGTCTAGAACTTAGTAAATTCCCATGTGATCCTTTATTAAGACTCATTGAAAGAAGAGACTGGACACCTGCTAGTGTGCAGTTGACTGAAAATCTTTGCTGCAAATTCATCTGTATGTTTTCCCAGTTGAAAATCTTGCACTAAGACACTGGATGGCATAAACATTGTTTGGATGATTTCTTCAGAGAACACATCGATGTGGAAATGTGAAGGATGTGCTCCCTCAGCAACCAGACAACTTCATACAAGGCAAGGAAGATTGCATTCTATTGAACAGCCTTTGGTGAAAATGAATCATAATTTGTGATACATGAAATGAACATTCACATGGATAAATGAATACCTTCCTCCTGCAACCTGAAGTCTTCTCTTCCACCTGACAGCCACTGCAATTTTGGTGAACAAATTCTTATTCATATTGGGAGCATGCAAAATACTCTGCCAAATATATTTACTTTTCTACAACCTTGTTCCTAGTTATTTATCCAACCCAAGTATAAAACTTTAATCATATGGTCAGAGATGAGAAATAAGGCCATGTGACTAAGGAAAATCACAGAGTGGTAAACAAGAGGAACTTAAGACATTCATTCTGCTCAAGATTTGAAAGTCTTAGAAAAGCCACCCAGGCACAGTCTAATGGGATGAGTAAACCTTGAGAATAAGGCAAACTTCCCAGGAAGCCAGGGATGTTGATTTCTTCACCAGCAATGCACACAGCAGGTCTCTGTCTGCTCCATTAATGCCACCTGCTGGTAAACTGAAGGATCTTATTCTCTGTGTTGGCTCTTTTGGGGGGATTTGATCTCAGGGACAGAACACGCAAGCCCAAAGGGCCAAGGAACATGATATTTGGGAGACAAAAGACCCCACGGACAATGCCAGTGGGGACCCTAAGGATCACAGACCCACCCATTTATGCTCCTGAAAGAGAAAAATTGAATGAAGACCTACTTGATCCTTCATACCTGCATGTGACATAACACACTCACCAAGCTCTAGGGCTGCCATAAAGATCAGCCAAGTGCTAGTTCATTTTTTTACTACTGCAATTAACCAGGGACCTCCAGTTAATTAACAGTGACATCAAGCAATTCAGAACAGCAATAGCTTTGGCCTGTTGGAGCTGGCCTGACAGATCAGATATTTTTCTTTGCAAAGCAAAACATCAGGGGAAAAAATAAGTACGGAATTTCTGAAACCAAGAAAATTGCTCAACCTAGAGAGTTAAAATGGCAATATATTGACCTCCTATCAGAGCCTTACTATGTCAAAATTATCCTTGTATGACAATGAAAAAAATCACAGCAATGCCTTTTTCAAGAGTATCAAAATATTTTGCCCAGTTCTACAAATTTGAAACAACTTGACTGGAACTGAACACATCAAATCATGTCATTTGGGAGATGCCAACTGATTGCAACATTGGTTGAACAGAATGTGAAAACACATCACTACAATAGAGCTATCATGTTAATATGCACTGAGAATTGAGAAGCTGCTAACCCAGTATTGCTATGTCTATCATGAGACCAGACTGCAATTTAAAGAACATCTCTCTGGAAATACAAGGAAGTGGTTTAGTGATATTTACAGAAAAGATACAGTTCAGCCATCTACACTGAACCACAGTCCCAGCAAATCTAATTCACAGCAAGGGCAATATCCCAAGATAGTTTCCTGTTCTTTCTAAAGCAGCCATTATGCATGGTCTTGATTTTTGCTCTTTTTAATATCCAACTGGCCTAATTCCTATAAGATGTTCCTATTTTGGATGACTTCCAGGATCTGCCCAGTTCTTCATCTTTGTTACCATCACTTCCTCTGATACTTCTTTGGCATCCTGGATCAAATTTCTTCAGTTCTCTCTATTCATACAGACCACTCAATACTTTTTTCCTCTTCTTTCTTTCTGGGACTGGAACTGCTGTCTCAGAAGGCCCATGCACCAGTGCTTAGAGAAGAGAGATCTTCAGAGACAGTGATGTACTGAGTATGTTACAGATAACCAAAGATAACTGCTGTACAAAATTAACTCTTTGTAGGTGGAGAAAAATCTAGTCCAGGCAGTGAAGTAACTGTTGATTTTGATCTCTCTTTTCTTTTACTTTTCAAAGCTAAGTAAAAAAAAAAATCTAAGAATTTGTTCCCAGTTGATTAACTGATTGACTGACAGGATTGAAACACCATCTGCATTCAGTATCAAGCTGGGGACTTCCCATCACCACCACTGTCATTTTAACATTGCACTCAAAGGCATTTGAACATTGTCAAGGAGACTGACACGCAGCTGTTCTGCCATCAGCATAACTCAACAAGTATGTGAATTAACACTCACTTGAACTGATTAAAAATGGAACTTTTACAAGTTAGTCAAACAGTATAAACCTTGTTGTATGTTCCATGTTTGTATTTTCCTTAGCTTGCACTAGAAGTTTCTCCTGTACTTCACTTTCTGGCCACCACAGCTGTATAACTGCAGGAAGAATTCACCTTCTAAACCAATTACAAGAGGAATTACAGGGGACTATTTCTATCAGAAGTTAATAGACCTAACATGGATTCCTCTCACAATGAAAGACATTTTTGTCCATGGTAGCTTTCTGTACCTTCATCCACTGACTTGTCAGCTGTCTCAAGGCTACCAAATCATTCATTTACTCACTTCAGACCTACTTCTGTTATACAAACAGGGACATTCTACTGCATAAGAACCTCAAATTGCTGTTTACTGGGAAAATACTTGCTACAGAAAAGCAAGATACTTCTAGTCCCAGACCAGTATAAGCAGCTCCATGCCAAACACACCTTGCTTTACAGTTATAATACTCATTTATCACCACTGAGCATCAGGGGTTGCTGGGGCAGGGTATCTTACCAAGGTAAAGGCAGATGCAAAAAGTTGAGGTTCAGTTTGTGTGAGAGCTGCAGTTTTCTCTGTGTATGGAAAACTCCAGACTTTTCAGAGCTTTCAGGAGCAGCAAGGGTTTCTGTTGCCAGCATGTTTCCATCTAAGTGGTCTGTGGATTGTCATGTTCCCATTGTAGAAGAGCTTTAGCAACAGGGTCAGACACACACTCTTCAACTCATGGACCAAAGCTGACTGATACACACTGAAGATCAAATCATTATTTGAAGTTAATTTGACCAATATTCTAATCTTCATTTGCTTGTTAACATAACCTACTAAACATACTTAATTAAAAGCTGCTCAAATTGCTGTGTGGCATCAACTCTTCCAATTTCTCTGAATATGCTTTTGACTAAAGAAGCTGGTTTTCTTCTCCTCTCCCTTCTCTCTGAGGGGGCGAAAGCAAAAAAGTATGTTACAGTTTTACATGGTGTCATGGAAATGAGAGGCAGAGTTTGTGTTTTCCCAGCACAAATCAGCTTTTTCTGTACACAAACAACACTAATTAACTTCTCTTCATGTTTGAATATCAGTAAAATTATCTATATTTAGCAGACTCAATATAATATTAGAAGTAGGATAAGGCGTTGGAGCAAGACACAATGAACATCTTGTTTAAGAGAATCTGGTGTTTTTCAAAGCCTAATTTTGTCAATGCATTTCCTTATAGAGAGAAGAGAATGAATTTGATTACAGCTTCTGCCATCCTTTCAGTCTTTGGGTTGCCAGCAGAAATCTCTTGGAGGACAACACGAACAACTTGTGTTCTGTGCATGTTAATTCTTCTGTGGATGCTACTTTTCTACAGACACAACACTGCTCAAGAAGATAACAAAAGACAATCTCTTGATCTTGATAATGTTGAATCCGTCCTTTCCTCCTCCCCTGTTCTTTTAGTGTCACAAAAAATAGAGAAAGGCAAGGGAGATCCATGAAATGAAGAGATATTATGGGACTGGTAGGAGAACAAGCCACTGACTAAATCTGAGGGCTCCAAAGGAAGAAAACCTGCAGCTGGTAAGTACACAGGCAAAGAAAAGATAATGAGAGAAGACAGAAGTAAGTACAAAAAACTGAAGAAGAAAAGAAAGAACCAGTTTCATGAGAAGAAGCTCTGCTGATGAGTGCTCCTGCATCCAGTCTTAAACGTACAGCCACATCACACCTCAGGCACTTCACATGCAGAAAACCAACTATTGGTGCAAGCCTCCCCATCCCATTTCTGAGAAGAGCCTTTGGATTCCACAGTGGAATTATTTGGGTTTGATTTACAAAGCTTCTACTTTGGGGAAACAGTTTCAGTGCAGTTTTATTGAACTCAAGAAGAGTACCAGAAAGTGGAGAACATTCCAGATAAAACTGAGCGTTGTCAGTATGATAAAAAAACATTTCCCCAACATTTTTGTGATCATGAGGTTTCCATTAAAATTGTGCAATATACAGGGTGGATATTATACACCAAGCTGTGCCAAGTTATTTTTCCAAGTACATCAGTTACCATGTTGTCAGGAAAAAGACCCACTACAGCTGAGAGATTAGAACATCCCATTATGGCACTTACCTAGTCTCAAGCCATGATAAGTAAAATGCCCATTTCAGGGGGGGTAAGAACAGCCCTCATTCACATTCTAGAAGACACTGTCAAGTGAGTTTCAGGCAGAAGTACTGTAATTATCCACTCTGCAATAGGTAATTATCAGTGTTTCTAATTCAAGGTAGGTAACCATACAGGACTTTGTAATTACATTACTTTTGCATCAAAATAAGACATGGCCCACACTTCTTTGTGCTGTACAGTCACGTAGATTGAGAGCATACTGAAAACATTTCACCTCCAGTCAGCTGTACCAAAAGCAGAGGTACAGACCTACATGAAGAGGACCATACCACTTGTAAAACTTACTTCATTTAAGGAACCAGCACACACACGTTAATGCTGTTGGCCAGGCTGGTTGCCATCAAGCATTTTCTAGTAGAAAGACCCAGAGACACTACAGAGATCACCAGATACATAACTGAAGCTCCAAGCCTACAGGTCAAGCCTATTTCAACTAATTTATTGGGTATAAATTCCCAAGTTCCTCTTTGAGGAACAGAGCCTCTGGGAACTGGCAGTGAAGGCATTTCATCTTAACTACCTTCACAATGATTTCTGCAGTCTTGACCCCAGCCTGCTTTCTATGTACAACCTTTCACCAGATGACCTTACCTTGGCCAGGCAGCTCACTGTAATTCAGGCAGAGAAATTCCAGGCAATCACTTTCCTGAACAACCCCCAATTTCAGGAGCACAAGGGAAAGCAGCTGCATCTGTGTGACCATCAATGTAAAAGTCATGCAGTGAATTACCTGATGAGACCCAGAGCTGCACTTTCCGATCAACAATTTGTTCTTCATTCTCTGACTGGCCCTTTCCTCAGGGCTAATCACTTTGGTGGTCTTATACCCAGAATGAACTTGCCATTAGGACCAGGAATGAACTTGTGTTCTTAGGGCTGTTCTCTCAGTTTCAACATAATTTCTCTCCCTGCTTTAGCACGGCAATAGGAAAAGACAATGATTGCTTCAAGACAGCAGTAGAACAAAGTCATATGAGCAGTGATGAAGGAATGTGGATGGGAGGTGTTACCATAGCAACAGGGGGACAGAGAGCTTTCTGGGTTTGGGAAAGCAAGCAAATTTTTCATCACACTCAAAATGCCCAGCTTTGTTTCTACCTGAGCTCTGAGCAGCCCCTCTGATTTTGAGGTGCGGGGGGGTGGGGTGAGAGTTAAAGCAACATTTGTCCCCAGGAAGCTGTTCCATTAGATTAAAGGTAAAGAGCAGCTGAGCAAGTAACAAAACTTCAAACTGGTGTTCAGGTCAGGGTCTGCAGCACAAATTCATGCTAATGAATTTTGCATTGGATCCATAAACCCATTATGTTTCAGGAGAACTTCTGAAAAATCTAATTCCTGCTCTTTCTGAAAGAAAATGTTTATAGTATCACATTCCCAAGCAATGGCTATATTTGCACTACAGATGCCATGTAGGCTCTGTACACAATTTCCTTGACAAAACTGACTACAAGAAGCAGGAGCAATCCATGATGACAGGCATTGAAGAATTACATTACAAGCAAGGAATACAACAGGGCAGTGACTAATTAAGATAATCTATTGATAGACAGGCCTTTAACAAGAATGGCTTTGCTCCTTTTCCCTGGTATAGGTTTTTCAGAAGAATGGTGTAGGGTAGAGCGTGCACAGAGAAGCTACATACCTGATTATGGCCCAAGATAGTTTGAGTACAATTATTCTCAGTCTTTAGCAGATGTAACAGTGATTCTGTATGAAATAATTTACATTAACTGGTGTTTCTAAAGAGTCCAGCATAAGCCCAGAGAAGGCCAAAACTGGAACCCCATTTTCCCCACTAAAATTACCAAAAGTTCAAACATAGTGACTGACAGCTAATGTGGCTATACTATAAAAGGGAGCACCAATTTTCTTTTAAATGTTATCAGAAAGGCAAGAAGGCTGCCATGATTTTCTTAGGTAAGATGAAAAACTCACCGTGAGGACAAGTGTATGTCTGTGCTTAAATATAAAGAAGCTGTTAGCCTAGAGGATGAACCACACGAACTCTGCAAGTTGGCAGAAGATTTACAGAGAGGCAAAGCTGCCAATTTACAGAGCTCACCTCCTGAGGCATGCACTCTACAGCAGTTATAATTTCTGAAAGAGACTGTGGGAGTGTTATTAGAGGGAAGTGTCATTTGGAGTAAAGGAACAAAATGCAAAAAAATCATATTTGAATATGTAGCTCTGCTGATGGTAGATGTCTTTGCTGGTCAATACAGATATATTTTGGAGGAAAGAACCATAGTTCTAATGTCAAAATGGAGTCTGATAATAACAGCAAGAGAAGGCAAATCTTTTACCTTCTGAGGGGCACGATACAGCTGACAGTGATATATGAGACAGTCCCTCCCCCTGCTTCTGAGGGAAGCTGAGCATGACAGATAACCTCACACTGTTTTTAGAGAGGCAGATAAATTCACCTGGCACACCATGAAGACACTTGCTGAGGTCACAGCAGTTTTTGCAGACTGTTTCTGACTCTCTTTTGCAACCTGACCTCAGCAGTACGCAGCACACAGTCCAGATTGCTTTTAAAATATAAAACTATGGCCTAGGAACAGAAGACTTGTGGTATTAACCCACCATTAGCAGTCCCCAGTAAGGCACACAGGCTGCTGGCAACATCAAACAGAAGCCAAGAGATACAGCCATGCTATTCCAATCCAAACATGGCTTGCCTCTGGCCCACTACTCACCTAGGGCATGAAAAAACAGATGTCTCCAGCCTGTAGGCATACAGTACTACTTGGACACAGAGCCTTGAAGGACTGAATTGATCCCTTCACCCACTAACAGTGAACACAGCTGTGACCTCCAGGTTTTCTAGAAGCAAAGAATGCTCTCTTCAAGGCATGCTTTAAACAAATGCACACACACACACCCTCACCTGTTCTGTTTGCCTCCTCAGCTGCTCTCAACTGTGTGAAGACTGTGACAGAGTCTCTGCAGGTCTTTGGAACAAACTCTGTAGATGCAGGTGACCTATTAAAATCAAGTACTTCAGGGAAACTGTTATCAGAGGCACACAGTATCTTCCCAGGCACCTTATACATCAGACTACTGCAGATTCTGGGAGAAGAGACTTATGTGTAACCCTCTCATTTCCCACCTCTGGCCTTTGACATATTCCACTTGCTGGTAAATGTGTAATACAGCCAGGAGAACAGCCACTGTCACCTTCAGTCATATGCTGGAATGACCTGAACTAACTGATTTGTCTCAGTCAGATAACACTTTACATGAGCCTGGATTTGCCTCTGGGAAAATGACAGGGCACAAGTGAAGCAGCTGGAGGCAAACAGCCCTGGTCACTAGCTCTGTATCTCCCACTTAAACCTTACAGAACTGTTTCCTGCAAACCAAGATGGGGATGCAGTTCCCTCTCAGATTCATAAGTGTCCAAGAATCAAACCCTTAGGGCCCCCTAGGTGTTACAGTGGCAAACACAAGCAGAATCCAGGAGTTCTAGATGAGCAATTATGGCAAGGGAGCAGCAAAGAAATCCAGAAAGCAGTGGGCAATTGGCACAAGTTGCTCCTGGCAAGATTGCAATTGATCCCATGAAGAAAATGTTTCACTCTGAGAACAGCCATTGGAATGGTCTCCCAGGGGAAGGGGTGCATTCCCTCACCTTGAACTGAAGGGTGCATTCCCTTCAACTTGAGCTGAAGTTTTAAGTCTCAGCTCAACGGGGTGCTGAGACATCTCATATAAACAATAATATTAGAAGGGTTAGACCAGATGATCCTTGAGGACCCTTCCAACCCAACATTTTATGATTCTGTGATTCACTTTCTGGAAACCAGTTTGCAGGGCAAAGAGGATGGACAGACAGATGGAACTGAGGAAAATTTCATCAGCTCTAGTTTTGAACCTGAACTCTATTCCTGACTTTTATCCATGTGGCAAGTGATCACAAGGCACCAGGAGACTCTACCCTTTAGGCAGCAGCCTGATCAAGCCATTGCCTAAAGTGATTTTGAGGTCTGGATGCCTCAGACCTGAACAAACAGATGCTTTCCAGGTGCTTCCACACCTTTTTAGCTGGGATGAAAAAGAAAGGCAAACTGTTTCACAATTATCCAGTCTACCACTGAGTCACTCTTCCAAGCAAAACTAGTGATGTTGAATACATTTTTAAATGCCTCACTAACTGTTCCAAATGATGCCACGACAGCAAATCAAAATAAAATACAAGCTATGGTTGCTGAGCTCTGTCATGCAACTATCCCCCTCTGTCTTGATAAAGAAACAAACATCAGCATCTCTGTTTCAGGAAAAAATACAGAAGCAAAACAGAACAGAAAAAGGCAAACTCTACCATACATACTTCAAGACTTCTGGGGCTTAATGTGGAACAAATACCTTACTGAAAGCAGAACCACAAACTGAATTCCTGCATTTTCCCTGCAATTTGTCTTAAAATATGACTAATCATACCTTTGCAGACAAACACAATGCTAACAGCTTCACCTTACCATAGGGTTCATTTCAGTCTTCATTTTCAGTTCATTTCAGAGCCAACAGAGGCAAGCAAATGTTTGGTTTCTGCAATGCTTTAGGAAATCCTGTAGATCTACTGGCAAAAGAAAAATTCCTAGCTCAGGGTCCTTCAAGCCTTAAGCAAACAGAAAAGCTCCAGCAGAAGGGACTCATTCTGAGCTGTTTGCACCATATTCTGCAGCAACACTTTTTGGGCTCCAGAAAAGAAGTTTAGGTCAAGCAACTGCAATGCCCTGTGGTCCAGGTTCCAGCTTGTTCACTTAACAGAAAGGTCAGGCCAGCAGAGATGTGCTTTCCATTTCATAGCCTTTAACCCACTCCAATATTCTGGGAATTCGACGCACGAGGAAAAAACACAGAAATTGTTCAGTTTAAGAATATGATGTCCACTCTTTGCTGGCCCATGGGCAGTAGTTCTGAGCCTGTCACTGATGAGCTTTTTCTCATAGCAACATGCTTTTTCTCCCTTTTAACCTAGGCAATGGCATCAGCAGCTTCCTATGGCCACGAGGAGTGGCTGACAACAGAAGATTGCAAAAATCCTTGGGTGGGAGCTGAAAGGAAGTCTAGGACTTTATTCGGTCCAAGCCTACTGCCAAGTCCTCTCCCTCCCAGTCTGGTCCAACAACAAAAACATACATGTAAATTATTTTGATTCATATCTGAGAATCAAGGGTAGGAAGGTCAAAGTTAATATTTGCTCTGGACCACAGCAGCAGCCTATTACTGAGGCAGAATACATGTACTGGTTCATTTTGAGGAGGCTGCAAGCAGCTTTTCTTTACACCACCAAGCTAAGGAGAAGGATTGTCTGTAAAGGAGTCAGCCAGGGACAGAGTACTTTTTATGAAGCAATTATGAAAAATGCACTATAGCTTGGGAGCAAAAAAAGCCTTCCAGAACCATGAAAATATATTCCAGAGCCGACTGCCTTCCCTCCTTCATTCCCCAGGCACACAGCAGCCAGGCTGGCAGTCCTTCCCTCTTCCCCCTCTAAATAAACCTCCAGGTAAGAAGAGGCAATGGTGCAACAGAGTAGCGTGCTGCTAGAACTGATTCCTCCAGACTTCCTCCCAGACTTCTTGACCTTGTTTTATTCAGTTAGTGCCTATGGATATTATAGCACAGTTACTGTGTATTTTGATCTAAACTTCTCTAAATAACGGTGAATTTAGGCTACTTGACGGGGAAAGAAAAAAGAACAACAGTAACTAATTTTGTTCTTACAGCAGAATCTATTTGCAGGAGGAAAGGGCTGGTAAATTGCTGCATTCTACTGTTTTGTTTGAATAATTTCCTGTAGGAGAATTTTAAATGCCTTGTGTATGAGGAAGGGGCAGCTGCTCCTTTTACCAGCTGGGTATTATGGTACAAGGCACTGATACTGATACAGTGCCTTGTAAGATGAACTATTGAATGTTGTGAAATGATGCTGAAAATGATGCAATCAATTTAATTCTCCAGTGGCCTAAGGAAAGGAGGGAAATCTTTCCGGATACTGTTTGACCTGCCTTATGAGAGGCTGAAAATCCTGTTGTGAGTAATCATAAGATGGATCTCATTTTATAAAACGTTTTCTGATTCAGTAGCTGAAGGAGGAAGAAGTGAATCCCAATTTATAATTCTAGTTCTTTACACTATTACTCAAAATGAATGAAGACAGCAGCTTTTCTTCCAAAACCTGCTTCAAGCTTTTAGGTGACCTTCAAGAGACAAGACAGCCTGACTACTGTCATCAAAACTTTTCTGTTCACTTAGATCTTGTAAAAGTGTGCTATTTTATCAAATATTTTGTAGTTATGAATTAGCTCAAACTTTTTTTTTTTAAGTAGAGAGAGATTACTGTATGGTAGGATGAAGGGAGACATCAGTTCAGTTCCCTGTTCCAACCAAATCAGGGATATCTGATGAACAAGCACCCAAGCATTCTGCTGCCCCACACCCACCTGGACTTTCATTCTGTAATTACAAGCTATGACAATTCTACAGCCACATAAAAAACAGAGTTGCTTCTGCTCCACAGCAAAATTAACATGTATTTCAGAACTTGAAAAGCTCTTGAAATTGGAACTGTCACACTTTCATCAGTAAAATACCAACCTCCCAACATAGGTAAATTGTCACATCCCCCTGATCAATGTGGGTTGCTTCAGAGAGTGCCAGTATTACAGAACAATCATTTCTGCTGTCTCACAGCTTTACCGCACATCTGGTGAATTGCAGTTCCATGACACATTCAAAGCAGGTATCACTTAAACACACCAGGCTAAGTTAAGAGCATTTTTTTGATGCTTTCTATCTGAAGAGTTCCTGTGCAGCCGCAAGGTCTCTCCTGAAACACACCCCGGGCAACACTACTGGGATGGGCATGCTGTTTCTCTCCATTTATTGTATCATGAACTATCACTTTGTAACAGTCTTCTAACCATTAGGCACATTAAAGTGAGCTGCTCTCAATTACACCAAGGTTCGGGGAGCAATTCTAATCTAAAATTTGTTTGCCTGCATTAGTTTGGTGCTGCCTACAAAGGTCAGCTTGGCTATAAAGGTACGGAACGTGAATTCATGAGATCTGTTTGCAGCTCGTACTTCCACTACCCGTTTCCTGTGCAGGTCACTTCAGTTCATTAGAGCTTTCCCCTGCCCTAGGTATATGCTAACTGCTTAAACTGCAAATCTTAAGAGCAGGCCCATCTAACACTGAGTACCTGTACCAGCTGGCAGAGAGTGGAGAAGAGATTCTCAGCTGGACTCGAGGGCAATATTGAATTACAACAAACATTAAGATTCCAAGCAAGCTTCTCCCAGCCAGTGCACCCCAAATGGGCATTTCTGCCACTGTTTTTCACTGGCAGCCACCAGCTGAACATGGAATGAGTGGGATGAGCTGAACAAGACCTCAGGCTCACAGCTTTAGGAATCTGCTTTTTGTATGAGGACATGCAAGGAAAAAATGTCCAGGGCCTGATGCAACCTTGCTGATTCAGCCTGCCTCCCCTGTATCCACTACATACTCTCTTTATAAACGAGCCTTCAGGATAAACAATGCCTCAACATTTCTGATTAAATGCTTTTCAAGCTCTTGAAGTTGCTAGCAATAGAGTTAGTTTGATCTGTGATGTTGCATTATATAACAAGAATGATTGAAAGGAACCTTTTCCCCTTTCAGTCCAGTTATTTCCATGAGTATTTTGATTCTGGCAAGAAGTATGACATTATTGATTTGCTCTGCACTGCTTGGTCTGGAGCCTCATCTGCAAAAGCATTATTCTTTATTGCTTCAATAATTTCACTGAGTGCAGAGAACTCCATTGTATTTTTTTTACTTAGTGTTTAGTGATTCTTTAAATTTTTTATGTGCTCTGAAGCTGAATATCGGCCATTTGCAGAACTCAGTAGAAGGTAAACAGAAATTCAGATGTCTCCACAGACACGGGACTACAACTGTTCCAAAGTTTCCCACAGAGGTTTCACTTGCTTTGGGACACTGAGAGCACAGAGCATTTATGCAAGATTTAAAGTGATAAGGAGGACTGGGCAGGGAACTGTACCTGATTCCTAATGCAGGACAACACCAATTTCTGTGCTTAAATAACTCCTGGAAAGTGTAGAAGTAAAGTAGTTTTGATGCCTGAACCAGACCCACAGCATATCCTAGCAATGGATCTTTGAAAGCACCTTCATTTTATCCCTTTTACTTCCAAAGCATGTGCAGCAAATTCCAGATGAATGAAAGATCCAAGGGAACCCTACGAGTAGATTTTTGGAAGATTTCTAACTGTGGATCAGCCAATGTGGCCTGTGAACACAGAGAGACAATCTGAATACAGCATTAGCCCTTTGACACAACATGGAGTTTGGTTGTTTGCTGTCTCCTTGGGTCTCCACGTAGAGATAAAAGTCTTACAAGAAGGCAAGACTGCATTTGATGCACTGATAGCAAAGTGTGCCAAAAGGGCATCACTTGTTTGCTCAGAGGAGTTCAGGATAATGCCATAAAAACACCACACAACTTGAGCACCTTTTGCTCAAGTGCATCTACAAAGTCAGGCTCAGAGGCATTCATTCAAGGAGCCACTTCCCCACCAAGAAGACAACAGACTGACTCTGGGCTCAGAAACTTGCTGGAGGCTCCAAGAAAGGGCAGTGCTGTGCTGTAACCCCACTCAAACTAAGCAATTCCCAAGAAAACACAAGTATGGGCCAAGATCTACCAGGAGAATCATTGATCACTGCTTATTTTCACAGGCTGTTTCTTTGTGTTTCAGCTACATGCTGTAACCCAGCTTGCAGGCTGGGGACCAAAACAAGTACAGTAAGATCAAAAACCTCCCACTCTCATTAGGGATGTGAATGACCTGTGATCTTCACATTAAGTAGGATTTTAAAGTTTCCAGGACACTGCAACATACAGAGCTGTTCAGCAGCCTGAAAAGGTCACATCTACTCTGCCTTTCACCACTGTTTACAGAGCACAGTAGGCAGCAAAAACAATAGGTCATGTATTTTCATGCTCCAGATTTCAGGGGAAGAGGAATCAGAAAAATTAATGTGTTTGCAAAATAACAAAACTATGAATGGGGCAAGCAGACAGCAAACACATCCTTTGTCATGTGAAAGTTCCCATTCACTGGTCTTATGAGGCACACAATGTTTTCCACATCTGAGCAATCAAACTCAAACCTTGAGTACTGAGCTGAGAACGAATCCCTAAACTACGACTTTATTTTACACATCTGCCCAGAAGCCAATTTTTGCATCTCAGCCTTTGCTTTATAACCAAAGAAATTAACAGTTTCATGTGAGGTGCCAGACAGCAAGTTCATAAAACCAAAACCCCAAAGCTTCTCCTTGTCGAGCTGCTAACTTGTATATTTTAGCTAGCAAAGGGTGTTCCAAAGAAAAAGACACTATTATAGCCCAAGGTATCAAACTATTATACTTTAAAGATACATAGTTGTGTAACAGAATGTGTGGTAATTTTTCCAAGCAGAAGACAAATATCTTTAGAGGATACATTTAGAGGAAGGAGAATACTATCAAAAGTGCAACGCTGCAAGCATATAATGAAACTCAGTATATACAACTTTTCCACAGGTGTTTTTTTCTCTCCCTCTGAGCAGTTGCATGATTTGCTGCAGCATGGCTGACTCGTTCCCACTGCCACTACCCTGGAGTGTATTTCCACACAGGGCAGAGGCCAAACATCACCCTAATAATCAACCTTACTCACTTCTAAGAGTGCTAACCACCTTCTTCTCTACTTCAAAAGTAAAAGAGCTCTTTCCAGAGCAACTGTTTCAGTGTTTTAGAGTAATTCTCCCATAAAGGAACACAGACTTAATCCTTCTTGAACACTCAGACTGAAGGATTAGGCTCAACACTGATTTTGTCATGTTTTTAAAGACTGTCCCAGTGGTTTTAAATCTAGTTCTTTGCTTGTGCATTTATCAACCTTATTTAAGAGACTTTTCAGTAGTTCCATTCTGCACATCTGTTCAATGCAACAGCAGAGCAATTACAAAAGCAATTTCAAAAGATACTTCTAGTATCTGGGACTGACAGATTCCTGCAGGTGACAGCTGTTTTGCCACACTGCCAAATCCACATCAAGCTTTGAATCTCATCCAGAATGGCTCCAGGAAAACAATACAGAAGCCACAAGTCACTGTAGTGAAGTAGAGACTTTGTCAATGGATAAAACACCACAGAGTCCTGCCTCCCCCCCAGCACTGCAAGCTGTGTGCCAGCACCTCCAGGCCTTTCTGGGAACAGAATCCATGCCCTTTCTTCCCGACATGCTTGCCACATACAGATACCACCTGGAGAAATTAAAAGAAGAACAGGTAAGGGCATTCTTTTTGTCATTTGTACCTTTACAGCTTTAGCCTCAACCTTTAGTTTAAGATGCACACTTCTGCTCATTTCAGATAAATCTGGACCAGTTTAAATACTGGGTTTGTTTGGGGTGGGTTTTTTTGGGGTGGGTTGTTTGTTTGTTTCTTTAAGTTAACACCTCCATTTTTTGTTTCACCATTTAATACAAAATTTGCTGATGACAGCAGGATACTGCCATCCCAAAGGTGATCAGCCAACAGACCAAGTGGAAAGGAAGAAATTCCCTGCACTACTGCAGTATCTGCTGCTGATCACACTACACTAACAAACTGGGATGTGCTCTGTGTCACAGCTGCTCTTCAATGGTCTTTAATCAATGCCTGCACTGCTTTAAACCCTCTCTTCTGATTTCAATCCTTATGAAAAGTGGCTTCCCTCTCTCCAACCCTGCTTATACTGTATTATGAACTTCAAGAACCTCTTTCCAACTGACTTAGCAAACCTTTCTTGGCTGGGTGAGCTCAGGCTTTTAATTTTGTATCACAAACAGGTTAAGTCCTTAGTCTTTTGAATAAACCAAGGTTATTGAAATATTGTTAAGAGGCTCTTCTCTCAGAAGTCATTTAAGCAAATAACTTCCTATGTAAGTAAACAGGTATACTTCCTATGAAATATTAAACATTTTCTGTGTTCATTATTTCAGTACAAAAAGTGTGCAGTAAGTAAGCTTTTTAAGCTAACAGGTCAGTTTAAAGGTCTACATGAAGCTCAGATGCTGTAATGCTCCCACATCTAATTTAATATTTACCACTAGTGCAAATAATTGTTCACAGGTTATTTTGACTTTGGATTTGTGAGTCAAAGGAACTTATCTGCTCATTGTTTGCAAAGTCTAACCCCTCTGCAAGGGCAGGACTGGTACCAAATATATTCAGCAAAGGCTGGAATACACAGAGTGAAGTTAGGTGGGAATTTTGCCATTTTCCTAATGGCATTCCCCCCAGCCCATCAGAAACTGCTGCCTGTTAAGAATCATTTCTAGAGGCCTCAGTACTGCCAGCCACAGAAAACTGACTTCATTTGTTGACTGCTAAGCCCTGTAAAACAACAGCAGCTCCACAGGTAACAGCCACATCTCTTCAAAATATGACTGCCAAGACCCTGGCTTTGAAAGATTTTTCCCCAACTGATTTTAAAGTCACACGTGGTCCAGAATATACACCTTGCTTACTATTTCAAACTGCTTTTAAGTGAAGAAATGTGGTAAATTCATTACTAGAGGGGGTTACATAAAGGACTTATTTTACAGGGACATAGAAAATCACTGCACAGCACCAGAGAATAATAGAGCCACCCTCTTTACTCACATCAGCAAGTCAGTTGACTGAAGCCAAGGTTTATTATTCCATTTGCATCATCTGAAATGAAGCAGTGTATTAATGTACATTGTCAAATGAGAAATGGTGACCTGTTTAGCACTTCAATAAAAAGATAAGGAATGTGTTGACTTCTGAATTCAGTATGCAGGCAGCATGCAGCACCTTCCCCTGCTCTGCAATAGGAAGGCAGTCGAGGGACTCACCTCTCTTCCCCCTGCTAAAAGTCTTCTCTGACAGTTGCTCATTTCTCAGAGAAGCTCAATTATCTTTCATAAGACAGGAACAATGTTATTAGACCACAGCAAGCAGATTTGTCACCCTCTTTGCCAGTCTGTGTTCCCCACAGCCTGTCCTCATTTGGCTGTTTTTAGCCCAGTAAAGGACTGCAATCATGTCTGTCAGCAAGGCAGCAGCCCTTGGATTTTTTTTTTATTTTTTTTTTTTATAATTAGATTACTTTTTAAGATGGTCTGCTCTCACAAGTTCAGTTCATTCCCACTACACTTGTACTTTTTTCACAAGTGTAGCGCAAGCTCCTTCCAACTCTACACTTAATCTGACTTCATGTGGCAGTTCAGAAAAGGCACCAAGTGTTACATTTTACACAGCTAAATATTTTATGAACTCTGTATTTTAACTAGCCAGGACACACTGATGAATCCAAAACAGAACCTCAGTCTTTTGAAATAAGAAAAGAATAACAGGAGACCACAAAGCCACACTAGTGAAGCACCAAGCACTCAGACTGCAGAGTGCTCTGGGGGCTCAGAGAGCCTTTTTGTTGTGCTTGGACATCAAATTCAGTAAAGGCATCTGGGCCCTTGATCAAAACTCCTCACAGTCATTTGCACTAAGCTGATCACAGAGGAGTAACAGCTTGGGCACAGCTATGCTGGATGACAGAGTTTGGCCCCAAGAATACATTGAGATACTCCAGGACGGTTCCTGTATTTGTTTCTTCTACTATGTTTGCCTAATGATTTGAAGCTATTGAGCCAGTTTTTTATTCTGAGGTCAAACCAAAAGATTAACAAGTTTTCTCTCAACACTTCATGTGTCTTTATTGCATATTTAACTCCTTGCTAGATTTGGGTAGCATTATACCCAGTCTACCAGTGTCTAAATTTGTCTGGATTTGTGAAGGAACACAAATCTGGTGAATGATTGCACTTTTTTCTTCAAAAATCTAATTTTATTCTCAGAGATTAGTGCTGATTCACACAGTAAACAAATTTTAAAAAGCACATTTTCAGATGCTTCCATCTTACAAGTGTATTTAAATTCAAGAGCTCCATCCGCACTAGAAAAACATTCAGAGAATACACAGAGAAAAGGGAATATGAACTAATTAGGGCTTAGTCCCTGACAGAAGCTGAGCATCTGCTGAGCACACAGATCAAGCTTCCCCTGGGAAATAAATAAATAAAATTCAAATCCTAAATAAAATCA
Organism: Florisuga fusca; assembly: GCA_038090715.1. Classification (NCBI taxonomy): domain Eukaryota; kingdom Metazoa; phylum Chordata; class Aves; order Apodiformes; family Trochilidae; genus Florisuga; species Florisuga fusca. Next base: position 3,524,506 of record JAAWXA010000038.1, read on the forward strand.
ATTTATATTACAGGCACTCAGAACCAATCATGACTGGGCATCTGTGATCTGATTTCAGCATGAAGATAATACTGAAGGTGTTCAGAGTTACCTGCTGTAAGCTTTTTCACAAGTCTTAACATCAGTATAGCATTAGCACTAAGGAGTCTGGCACTGCTTCAGAGAAAGCAGGAGCTGCCTGTTAGCAGCAGCCTGTGTGATGTCCAACTTTGCTGAAGGACTCAGGATATGTTACAGTATCCCACACCATAAGCAGATCAAAATATGACAATTAATAGCAAATGCAGCTGTTCTCTTAAGAGTTTACTTCCTTGTCAAGATACAAATTAAGTTCTTGGGATAAGCAAAATTTTTCAGTGATTTAGCTCTTTGATTCATCAGAAGCCACTTTCATAAAGCCTTCTATGCTGACTGAGAAAATTCCAATTGCTTGAAACCTTATCATCTCTCCTCTCCACAGTCTGTACAAACAAATCCCTTGCAAAATCATTTTTGTGCTTTATGCTGTGTATTAAGGACACCCTCCCACCTGGGCCACTCAAGTCATGGAGGGGACTCTGTCACTGCATTCTTCTCTTACCTTCACAGAAGAAGTATCCTTAACAATAAAGGATAAAATAAAAATACAGTAGCACAAATCCATGTATTAATGGGGCTTTTGGTACAGATCAGTCATTGCTAAATAGATCTACATATTTTACACATATGGGACCTACAACAGTTCATGCAAGAACCATCCTTCATAAAGACCAGTTTCCCAAAGACAACACAGTTATCCAAAAGGTGTAAATATGAAAGCTTTCATTTCAGAGGGTCATTAGCTCTTAAAAGCAGGAAGGAATACACAGAATCTTTAAAGATGATCAAATTTGCAATGCATAGGTGACCCTGCACACAGACTGGTGCTCAAGATCAAAGCAGCATGTTAACTATGCTGTTAGTATAATGCCAATGCCAAAGTTTTTAACTTTTTTTTTTTTTTTTTAATGTTTTTAAAGTGTCATTCTTGTTAACTAGCTTCTTGTTGCTCTAAAAATGCCAGCTCCTGTTTAAGAAGCATTCAGTAAGATGACACAGTCTACTTGTGGCAGGGCAGATCTTGGTTTGCATGCAGAGCTTGGAAAAGAATTATTTCTCTAAAGCCTTGGACTTCAAAATTCTGTTCCAGCCAGTCAGGCTTTGCTGTGACATGGAACCCATGTCTCAGGAGACAGAAACAAGAACAAACTACACAGCTCTTACTGCTTTAGGATGTGGCTTTTGTCTGTTCAACTTTTTACCCTCTGCTCTGTTAAAAGACCAAATCTCTTGCTAATAACCTCTTGGCATATTCTAGTATGGAATCAGAAAACAAAGCCAGTAGGGACACCATTACACCACTATTAGTTGGCAATTAAAATGGATGACCAGTTAAAGTCCAAAAATAAATCTACTACATGACTGAAACAGTACCATAATGTCATTAGTAGTAAACTACAACATTACTACTGCATCAATGCAGTGCAATTGTATGGGAATACTGAAATTCCTGGAATTGGAGAATAATTTAAAAGCCAGCTAATATGACTGTAAATCATCACTTGGCAAGTCAGGCTGCAGGTATGAATTGTGCTGAAAAAACAGACTTGCAAAACCATCGTTCATTTCATTCCATTATCTTCTTTCTGCTTCGCTCTCTCTCTCTTCCCAGTTTGATTCAACATCAAATTTTTGGCAAAACCCATGCCTTTTTCCATATAAATGGACCATTCTGGTCTATCTAGCACTAATTCTTTGGTATGAGACTTTCCTTCTTGCTTTTTTCATTGCCTTTAATAATATAAAAGAATTATGATTTTGCAACAGATTAATTTACGATCAGAATACAGCCAAGGTGAAGTGCTTCCCACCTTGCCAAAAAGAGAAACTGACAATAAAAGATGATCTGTTGACACAGCCAGGGACAGGCCCACAATTCAGAGTATTTTGATTACCCTTCCTTTCTTAATCAGACAATTAATACATAAAATGGATGCAAGAGCTCTACAAAGGTAGATTATTTTAATCTGGATTTTGTCAGAAGTAAGAAGTGGAACCAAGTCACTGTTTTGTGAAGGTTAGAAAAAGCTCACCTGAGCCACAAAATGAAGATAAAGTACTGAAATGTCAGCTGGACTGGGAGGTTCTGTTCTCTGCAAAATTTAATCACTGTAGGCTTCAATGAATTTTTAATTTACTAATTTGGGCCTGCTTCAATACAGTTCTGCCTCTCTAGTCTACACTCCTGTTCTTAGCTGTTCCTCCTTCTCCAGAAGTGTTTTATAGCCTTCTCAAAATAGCTCTCTGGGAAGTTTATGCTTGCAAAAAGTACCCAGAATTCTGGAAGGTCTTAATTGAAAAAGTGAATATGTAAAAAAAAGTCCTAAGCAACACATCTTCTCCTACTGTACACCTAATTATTTCCACTCCCTCTTCTATCCTGCCTAAAGGGAAGGTTTTGTTTCAGAGGATCATAAGCTCCCAAGAAGAGGCAGGGTGCTCTTGAACTCCCATGGGAATTGCAGACTATCCAGCTGCTCATGGCATGTTAGACCTGGTGCCCAGGATCATCTATAGGAGGAATTTGCAGCTGGCAGCCAACAGCATAATGACAGGAGCCACTATAGCCAGGCCTTTGTTTCCATTGTTACCTGGCATCTCCCCACTTGTCAAGACCAGTTTCTTAGAGGTAAAATAATCTTTATTTCACTAACTGACAAGGCCTGAGCCAGTTCTTTGCTCTCTGTCCAGGCTATTTCTTGCCCACCACTGCTAAACATGTTCTCTCTTTTGAGTGTTTAAGGAGCATAACTAACACAGGACATGGATCAACTCACCATTTACACAATAAAAAGGAGAGGAGGTCTTTTCTCAACATGAGGCTGCAGCTGTATTATTCACCAAGACATAACCAACACTCTGAGAGGCTACTAACTGTAAGCCAAAGAAAAACATCACTTTTCAGAAGCAAGGTTTTGCCAGAAGAGTCATCTATAGCAAGCACAGTACTTGCAATCAGTGAATCATGTTCTGCACACTTACAAGCTTTTGTGTAATCAGGACCAAATTAACTTCAGAAATACAGACTGAAAAATCCACTGGACTACTGTTGTATCACACAATGCTAAGTACATTTTGAGATTATCCTTTCTACCAGCACTGCATGAAAATACACATGCTATTCATAAAACAAGAGGACAGCAGAATCCTGGGTTTATTCAGAAGTTTTAGTGGCACTGCAATACATTACCACATCCATGTTCCCACCAGATCAAACACACCACACTTCAGATTTGATACAGATACTCCTAGCCTGCAGGAATAAATGTAATTAAGTTTAATAATTCAAGATAATCTAGCATGTCTAATAGGTACATGAAATGTAAATAAATTATTAAACACACCACACAGGAAACACCCTGGGACAGACTTACAGCTAAAACAAACTTCACTAAAATTCTACAGACTTTAAAAAGAGTAATGCCTATTTTCACAAGGAGTCATCTTAGTCATAGAGGAGATTTATTTTCTTCTATGCCCTTTCACTACAGAATCAGGACCCAAACAGCTACTAAGGATCTTACTAAGTCCAAGTCATCAGCTACACTGCAGAAGAGACTTCAAATATTGCAATATCTGAAACATTTGGTACACGTGTTGGTGCACAGTCATTTTTTAAATGAAGATCTATTTCATTCATCAGTGGAATGTTTAAAAAGCATAAATATTTCTAGAGAACTACTGCTCCATTCTTCCCCCACATTAACCAGTCAGGGTTATTATCAAAACCTAAGTATAAATTAACATAAAATCCATAATAGTTTCTTAGACTACCAGAAAAACAGTAAATTAAGATAAAATTGAGAGGAGTTTTTATCAGAAGCACTGGATTCATGAGAAGTGTACATGCAAAATATTTGCCCCAGATGCAAGTTATTCAGTGTGAAGCATTCCAGACTTGCAGGTACTCACACAGGAATCTATATGCAGTGTGTTTCTTTCTAACAAAGATCATACTGTAAAGTTAAAAAAAAAAAAAAAGAAAAAAGAAACAATTCCAGCTGCTTTTTTTTTTCTTCCAAAATCCACCTTGAGCCAATACTCTTTTGCCATGGCGAAGAATTAAAGAAAATATTTTTAACAGGTGATTAATTTCCTTTGCTGTATAGTGAAAATCTTTAGAGTCAGAGGTTGACTTAGATTACCTTGCTAACTAATAAAGAGAGCAGGTTTTTAATTAGCTCGCCTAAAGCTCATTCTTCATTCATTAGTTAGGATTCTTCTTTTGCACAGCATAATTATTACCTCTAACTTATATATATAATAAAAACCCCTACAGACATATATACAGAAATACAGAGAGAACATTATGCCCGTGAGAAGCAGAGACATTTCCTCCTCCTGCACAAGCATTTCTACCTAGCAGTAACTGTGCAAAAAGAGGCTTGGCATGTGCAAGCATTAGCTTTGCTCTTCTCTAGGTCCCTCTTTTCCTGGGACATCTGCAAGATACATTTAACAGACAGGCTGCTGCAGCACCCAATGTAACTATTACCAAAGAATTCTGTCCAATTGCCTATATTTGGCAGCCATGGTTTGACTGGAGGTTCTTCCAGGCAAGGCTGTTTTCTCTTGTGCCTAGCACACTGAGCCATCACTGCTGGGCAGGGATTCTCAGTAGCATCATTTACCCCAGTGTTTTTTCTTTGTAAAGTATGTAAAATCTTTCCCTGATAGAACAACACTAAACAAGGTTGACTCCTTTATTCATTTCTGAAATTACTGGACATGGTACGTTTGACATGTGTATAGTGTGGTATGCCCAGAGAGAGGCTTAAAAGCTGTAAATTATCTGCACCTTTACCATGCCTAATTTTGGATGAGTTGCCTTTGCTGACTAAATCCCCTCTCTGATCATTTACTACGAGCATAAGGGATCCTATGCTGTGTTAAGTCAGCAAATATCAACCTGCTGTGCATTAAGACTTGCATATCACAGGACTGGCTGAACAGCAGGACTGTGGAAACAGTGCTGTGACATGCAGAGGCACCTAAGCTCCTGTTGAATTTCAAGCTGTCATTATCTTCAGGCAAAGATGGCTACTGAAAAGAGGCAAGCAGAATAAAAGCCTAAAAGCCACTCGAACATATTTACTTCCCAAGCTAAAAGGGTTTTTTTTGCCAAGTCTTTAACCATTGCAACCACTGCTTATCACAAAATCTGCAAAGCTTCCACATTTCCACAATATTCAATTTTCTGAGTGTCTGGGAGAGGCCTTGTTGTTTTATGTCTTTCACCTCACTGTCTGTTTCTTCCTTTTCCTCAGCTGTGCCCAGAGAGAGCACTTAAGGCCAATAATTATATGTGCACAGCATATCCTCCTTCAATATATACTATATTTTTTCTAAGTTTAATAAACCTCTGTGAAAAAAAAACAACCACAAAACCATTCCTGTTCAGTTGCATCTGGGTGTAATGAAGTTGTAGGGCTTCTTTGTTTGTTATTTTTGTTTGTTTCCCCAGGGTTGAACTAATTCACTCTACCACCCTGCCTTTTGCAGATATACTGGTACTGGTACCTCTGTTTGGGCACAGGGAAAAATAAGAAAAGCTGGTGACATTGTTCACCACTGTCCCTTTGTGTTGTAGCAATCCTAAAAGCCAGGTCATCGACCAAGCAATGCCTTTCTAGCCAAAAAGATGAAGAAGAGCATCTCCAGCCACTGAGCTCACGACCTAATCTCATGGGGAAGTTTTAACTGCTTTTTACTTTTAGATTGGGATAAAAGCTTATTAGGTCCTTTCCTCCATGTACTTTGCATGTGCAAATCAAAAAACATGACACCAGTCCATAGAAAAACAAAGCCCAAGGAAAAAAAAGTTAAAAAAGAACAAAACCACATTTGCTTTTTGCTTTAAAGCACATTAAAAATAGGGAGTAGAAGGCAGGCAGGCTATTTGAATAGCTTATAAGCATATGGTACAACAGCTTCCCAGCAGGAAATGCATAGGTTGAGTTTTCTGCTCAGATACACTGGCATACATGTTCCCTGCTGCAGGAGGAAGGACACTGCTAAGGGCCATTTCTTTGCAGCAAGGATGCAGAGAAGCAACTTAAGCCAATCACTCACAAAAAATTGGCAGCATCACAGCTACACTGAAAAAGCTACTTAGTGGTCTTTCTGCCACATGCCCACCAAAAAACCATGCTCAGGGACCCACACAGCAATCTCACTGCTCTGGCTATCTGCAACTGGAGTAAAAATCCCTGGGGCCACAGGTACAGGAATAAATTAGTCCAGATCTGTCTTTACTTTCATGCAGGGCTCTCTCTTCTGTTCAGATCAGCCTGTTTAGGTTAATTGTGAGTAAAACTGGACAACAGAGAGGTCAGACTGTATGATGGCCAGTAGCAGGTCACTGTTTCCAGGAAATGCAGAGGACTGCTAGAGATGCCCCTGGCTCAGTCAGGAGCACTTTCGCCCCTTTGGGTTTCAAAGATGTAAACTACCTAACTCCCAAATGATTCCTGTTAACAGTCTGGTTACTTGCCTTTTGTGTAACTCTGATACAGGGCTTCACTGCTGGAAGTGGGTCAAACCATAATGCAGAAGGTTTTATGTTTCTTCGGGGAATTACTCAGCAGAAGTTTGGATTCTCAACAGAATTACAGTACACTCATCTTTTCCCTGGCTGACTCTATAGTAACAGGAGCCCTTGCCCTTCCCCTTCTTTTGGCAGCTTGCCTCATCTGTCTAGTGGCTCCTCAAACATTTAGACATGGTGTTCCTAGAAATCTGGTATTCAGGTCTTCAAAATATGCCACCTCCCCCAAATACAGAATGCATTTATGAGACAGCAACAAAACCAAACTAAGTATCTAAGAGATATTTAGAACCATGTGTTGCAGGCACACTTCAAAACAACAGACACAAAAACAGTTAACTCAGACTTGGATGACCCACTGAGATACTTTACATTTTATTTTACTCATGAGGGGCCTGATACAGAGCTTGCAATTACCAGCAAGACTTTCCTTCCTTACTGTACAGACAACAGAAAAATTTGCACATGTACAGACACAGATTTAAAGCAGGACAGATACACCACCACTACAGAACTGCATGGACACTAAATGCACATTCTTGCCTACCAGCATTCAGTCATGTGCCTGCAGTGCCCCTGGCAATGCTTGTAATTGCCCTGAGTTGATTTACATCTCGCATTTTAAGCGCTAGAGATGAGCACGGAAGTTGCCTGCAGGTCTGAATCCTTTTGAAAACATTGTATGTCATGGCAGGGGAGGTAGATGAAACAGTTCTCTGATAATATAGCAGCAGGAAGAAAGTTCCCTCCAGTAGTTCTACAGCTTCCATTCCATACATCAATGACTAATTTAGACTACTATTACTTCACTTAGGCCACAACAGTTGGATTGAGAGGAAGAATTATGCCGTTGTGCCAGAAAGGCCTATTCCCTGCTTCTTGCAAAAACAAATGCCTCTAAAATCTATATATACTGGTGAGTTCAGATTAGGCATGGGGAGTATTGATATTCTCAGCCAGCCAACAATAATGGGACAGATTCCAATAACATTACTAATATGTTTTTGATAGTCTATTACTTCAGTGGGGCTATTGTATGAAGCATATACAACTCGGTACAAGTAAGGCTACCAAGAACCTAATCTTATGTTATTCACCCATTAAATTTTGTCAAGAGACATCCTTTAAACTGCCAAAGGTATATTCAAAAGTAGACTCGCATGTTGAGTTACGAATGTGATCCAGTCAAACACTGGCATACAGGTTTTACTCCCTGTTCAGAATACACTGCTTGCTGTATCTGCTTAACTGGAAACACAAGCTTAAATATCAAAGAAATCAGTGAGAACTACATGCCACCCTTTGAAGAGATACTTCTGTCTAGCAAATCCTTTGGTTCAGAGCTCTAATATTTACCAAAATGCACATCACCACTTATCAACTCACCAGAAAAAAAATTAATTCCTTCAATACCTCTTATTAGTCACTTTTTCAAAGTCAAACCTTTCATTGGGCCATTCCTAGGAAGCAGGGTGAACAGGTCATTAGCAACCCAGTCACAGAATAAAATTCCATTAGGAAAATCATAGTTTCACTTCAATAGACTCAGACATATACCAAAGCAGTTAATCCAATTCATATTCTAACTAAAATCAAGGAGATACTGCAACAGCACTGAATGCCCTCAATGATTACTCATCAGAGCTGTGATCTGTATGTTACAGGTATGTATGTATGTATGCTACAGTAAAATTGTACAGAAATGCCAAACAGAAAGTCTAACTTTACTGTGAAGAAACTATTTCATTTTTACTACTGTTATGAAATTTCTGTCAGAAGAAGCACTTTGTTCATTTGCATCCACTGCAGGGAAACAGACATTTCTTCATGTTATTTAGGAGAGCAGTGGGGCAGCCTTTAAAACAATGAGCAGTGCTGAAACACTGAACAAGCAGATGAACCATGAAAGCAATTGCTTACATTAATTACAAATTTGGCAGGCAAGAAATTGTACTCAGTCAATGCATACACTAGTTTGTAGTACCTAGCAATAAATCTAACCAGTATTATAAATGACACTGTCCTCTTGAGTATTGCTATCTGCTGCCCTCTCACATCTGTCTTCACACTTGTGCAGCTCCCAGGGTTCAAGCTGGACTGCAGAGAATTCAAGCAATATACACCACTGCAAGAGTATGGCAAAGCAAGAATGATGGCAAGCAGGGAGAGCAAGAAAAGGGGAAAAATACCATTACAATCAAGCTCTAAAAGGGTGAACAGGAAACAAATTTTAAACAATAAGTGGAAAAAGCAGGAAAGTTATAGCTGGAGATTAAAATTAGAGTAACATTAAAGCTGGACTTTGATGACTTGAAGAGAGTTTACTTGGAGAGCCTGAACTGAAACAAGAGCTCCTCCATTTGTATTAGTAATGAAACAATAACCAAGCCTCTGGGCAGAATATGAGAGCAAAACACATCAGAGCTGAAGTGCTAGATGTGAAAATGTTATGCTCAATCTTAGAAGTGAAGTGTTTTTATCTGAGGTTACTGTAAACAGTTTTATTTTAGGACTGTCCTTTGAGAAGCTACTACACAAAAATGCACACAGAAAAAAGAAAGGTGCTTTTACCCCTTTGAACTTTGCCTTAACAGAAAAAATGCTTCATGCTATTTATAAATAAAAGTCAAGAGTGAACAACTCTTAAAGCACATACACGCTTTTCAATACTTCTAAAAATCCAAAAATAATCAGCTGATGCTCCTATGAAACTTAAGAAGAGCCTCTTACTGTAAAGCTCTAAGTACAACCTAAGAGAGTTCACCTTTGTTTTATACATTCAGAAATATGGAAGAGTTCAATTCCAATTTTAATATCCATGATAAAAGAAGTCTGTGAATCTCTCATGCACAAGAAGAAATAGTCTTCATGAAACTTCCATCTTTTCCATAAGCAATAAAATGCACCTTAACTGGTTTGGAGATTGATAATAATTACTATTTAAAATGGCAACTTGGAAATTGCCAAGTAGCAGAAGTGCACAGACACTACACAACAGGGTGCAGTGAACTTTATGGGCACTAGCAAATGTCATTTTTAGGAATATTAAATTTCACAAGCATCAGTGCTCTGCTGTAACTTTGAGGCTGGCTGGAACAATGAACTAGCTCTTGATAACGACAAAAATATAGAAGGTTAACATAAGTTCATCTTAAATGTTTATGTGACTCCAGTACAGAAGTTACTTGTACTCAGCTGTGATATTCAGGAATCATCCTGAACCTGCAGCACTAGTAGAACAAAACCTCTCCTTATTTAATAACCATTTTAAATTCATGAAACCAAACTGTGGATTCTGATGCCTCTCTGCTTCCCACCTCTGATAGCAACTCACCTTATGTGTTGGATTTTGCAACATGAGCTAAGGCTGAGGCACAGGAACATAACTAAAGTACCACCTGTCAGGTTTCTTCTCTTCATGTTGTGCTAGGGGAGGTTTAGATTAGGTAACAGTAAAAATTTATTCACTGAAAGGCTTTTCAGGCACTGAAACAGGATGCCCAAGGAAGTGGCTAAGTTGCCATCCCTGAGGATATTTAAAAGACGTGTAGATGTGGTGCTAATAGACATGGTTTAGTGGTAGACTTGGCAGTGTTGGGTCAACAGTTGGACTTGATCTTATAGGTCTTTCCCAACCAAAACAATCTGATGGCTCAACAGACTATTTGATCAAGCATTATTGCATCACAGCAGACATATTGTCTATGGACTTTTTTCCCCCTTGTATTTAACAATTAATTTATATTTTCTGCCAAATAGATGTGCAAAAATGCTCTACCAGCAACTCCCTTCCATCCCCACAAGCTGCTCTAACTCAGTTTCTCAGTTTGGTGTAGCTAAGCCCAGGAGATAAAACAGCAACTAAACAATATTACCCTCAAACATCAACATACTGAAAAGGTGCATTAAATTTTCCTGGGCGATGGAAGCAGCCACAAGCCACCAAGCACAGCCACGCTCCACACAGCCCCGTGTGGGACCCCACCAGCTGCTGTCCCCACACACAGGGCCATCCCCAGCAAACATCCCCTGGACCTCAGACAGAAAACTACCAAGGAAGACATGGAAGCTTGTTAATTTGCTGAGCAAATTGCATTTGGCTTTTCGTCTCATGTGAGATAAACAGCCAGAGGGGAAAATTACTTACCCAGAGTGCCAACTTCAGGGGAGCTGAATGCAGCCTTGGCCCAGCACACGAGAGCGCTGCTGCTGCCCGCAGCCACCTGAGGGCCAGCAAACCCTCGGGTCAGCTGCTGCTCCACACCAGGCCTCACACCTGCTCCTCGCCCAGCAGAAGGCCCCAACCAGCCCTACAACTCCACCATGGTTTAACCTCCCACCCTGAGCCTGGCCGCTGCCATTACAGCTGAGCCCTTCCCGGCACACACTGCCCTCACGGCCGCTCTCCTTGCCGGCAGCCTTGGGTGTGGTGTCTGAGGCGATGGGCGGTACCGCCCCGCCGAGGCAGGCAGCTGCGCTTACCAGCGACTCCAGATCTTGCCTCCGCACAGCTTTTTTCTTTAAAACTCCCCTCTCAGCCTTTAATGGGCTCTGTTGTCCTCCTCTTATCACATTTCTTGCACCCTGTAGATGCCTTTTTGGTTTCAAAAAGCTAAGGGTAGTGAGAGGAAGAGCTGAAAGGAACCGAGAAAAAGAGCAAGCAAACAAAAAGCCTGGTCAAACTGTCCTAAAGGTTAAAACAAATCCCAACCCACAAAATACACTGATAAATAGCAATTTCCTCTTAAATCTCTGAGTTCTGGCCACTTTCCTCATTTCCGTGCTCCTGACTTCCTCCTGTTCCCTCAGCACCGCTGCTGACCCTGCTTCCAGCACTGAATGAACATCTATAGCCCCCAAACAGCTATGTATTGATCTAAACTCCAGGCCCCAAAGCATTTGACATTTTCTCAAAAGAACAAGAAGATCCCAGCAACTACAGATCTGCTCAGAGATGCCTCCTCTGCCTACTTACAGACTTTCACTCTGTAGAGGGTTTGCTGACCCCAAATGTTAATGGAGATTCAATGACACCATCCAGCTAACCTTCCGATGTCCCTCAGGGATGCTGGTGCTCTGCCCTTGACAGTTGTCCTCACAAAAACCTCTCAGTTGCTTCACAGGAGACAGCAAGAAATTCAGTGATGTACTCAGTATGTACAGATCCTGGAGCAAGTGCAATTTTACTGACATGCATGAAGTTCCATCAGAATTGACTCACCCCAGCAAGTTAGACTTTAGCTCACTGTCTGTACCCTTGTTGCCCTTCAAAAGATCATGCACACACAGCCCACGAGGACAGATTCATTGCTTGCTCAAACACAAGCCCCAAAATGTGCTCCCCTGGTCAGGCAGAGCAGGCCAAGTTCACCTGATGCCTTGGGAGACTGTAAAGACTGTGCTGAGGGTCTCAATGCACCACCAAGGTTTGTCCAGGTAGGCCAGGAAAACCCCCCAGCATTCCATAGGGAGGTAGAGAGTACATTTCAGCTATCCCTGAATATGAGCTGTAAATGAATATGAGCTCCTTTATCATGTAGAGTAGGAAATAGTGAACCAAAGGACCTAAAATAATTTTGATGGAAATACTACCAAGAACAGCTGATTTATTTATTTTTTTTTTTTAAGGGGAGGGATACTGACTTCCCATAATCTCTCTCCCTGTTGATGGTAAGGCAGTGTGCCCTTGGCTTCTTGTGATCACTAAGTACTCTCCCTGATTTTCATCGATATTTTCAAGGGTAGGAGAGAACTTCACTCCTCTCGAGTACCTCTCAGGCAAAGATGAAAAGCTTGTGAGCATGCCAATTACATAACCTGACTGAGCTGCCTTGTCAGTGAAGAGCTTTGCAGGATGCATTCTGGCTTCACAAGATGGAAATTCAGCTTTTGTTCAAGTAGTTTGATTTGGTGACTTCACTGTTTAATCCATGTAGTTGCTGTGATCAGTCAGAAGCAATATCTAAAAAGAAGGTTGCTGAGAATAATTCTACTAGGTTTTTACTGTGTTGACTATTCTGTGTCTCAAGGGTAGCACGCCAGCAAGACCACTGCAAGACAAGGGCTGATGTGTGCTGCACAGGCAATGACACATCCTTACAGTTCACAACAGAGTTCAAAGTTGAGATACTGGACAGGCCCCAAGTAGGTTCCTCCAGTGCAGTGGGCATGCCAGATCTGTCAGGGAAGTTTCATAGCCACATTCATGCTGAACTACATCCAGATCAGTAATGTTTCCTGGGTTGTTATTGTGGGCCCTGTACCAAGTCATACACAGCCACGCTGTTTCCTGGTCCAAGATAGCTTGTGTGCAGCTGACTGTGTCACTTGCAAACATTTCTCCTCTCCCTGATCTACAGATACATAAACTGTGTTAGAGTGTTTTAGATTGCCAGGCCTTTGGGACATGGAGAGTCCTTTGCTGACAGATCTGTGTGGTGCCTTCCATCCTGAGGCCTCACTTTTGGACACAAATACACAAGTACTCCTGCAGTTCAAGTAACAACGGAGGAACAACATGCCCTCCTTCTGTAGCAGGAGGACAGAGCAATAAAGCTGCTGCTCTTGTGGGAACTGAAAGCAAGAAAAACTATCAGCAAAATGAATCAGGAGGAAAATGAGCTTATTAGCCAAGCTGCATGCAAGCTTAAAAATGTATCAGCCTAGATCTGGAAATTCATGTTCAAACCCATGAATTCAGAATAAATTTATTATGCAGTGGATTTCCAGCTCCACTGAGCTTAATGGGATTTGTTATTCTGCTAAATGGGCTTTTCCCTCAGAGCATCTTGTTTCATTAGAAGATGTACCAGAGGTTTGGGTGAATGAGGTGTGTAAACACAAAACAGCCACACCAGCTGCCCTTTTGTTTTGCACACAGAAGTGTTAATTCCTCTTACAGACTGTGAGTGCACATGTACTGTGTTCCACAGATGAGGGCATGCATATAAAATGGTCACGGAAACAAGGGGACACAGTGGATTCTCTATGCTGAAAGCCAAAGAGAAACTGCAGGCAATTTCACAGGTCCCTTGAAAGAAGGTTTTTGACTTGCTAATGGTCCCCAGTGTGTTCAGAGTTCAAAACCAGAACTATCTTCCTTGCACTAACATTGTTTACAACAGGTTCTCCAAAAGCCAACTAGCACTTTGGGACATGACAGATGTATATAGAACTGTCTATATTTAATAACACTTTGATTCATGGTAGGACTGAGTAGACCTGACAAAATCAAGGCCTTGAGACTCCCTGTTTTCTGTGAAGTGTCTAAAACCTAAGTGAAAACACAGAAAAAGCCCACAAGGAAGGCAATGGATCATTTCACTGAAGTGATGCCAAGACACTGAAGCAGCACATGACCCTGGCAAGAAACCCAGGAGTGAACCTGAGCCCTGCTTCTTAATTCAACACCCAAATGAAACTCCTTTTCTGATGGTCCTCAAAGAGTCCAAGCCCAGTGTGCCCAGACTACATGCTAAGGGTATTCAGAACATTAATATTCTGTCAACTCTGGTTATCTAAAATTAGAGTACTTTGCCATTCTGACCAGCCAATTGAGGGTAAATGTTATGACCCTTAGTCAGGCAATGCATCCATTAAGATACCAGTTTTGCAACTTTTCATTATATCATATGCTACACTGACCACCATATTCCTGCTGTTCACAATCATTTCATTTTCATATGTAATATGATGTTTCTCAAGGAAAACTTAAAACCAATTTCAACAGCTACTGGGCTATTTTCAGTTGAACTTAATTTCTGGTGAAGAACAGAATAACCCCATAAAACCATCAAGGAAAACAAGATACTCAGTGTCTAAATTTCTGACAGCATCAGTAACAACAAATCTAATGTGAAATGGCCCGAGTTTTCCCCAGATACCCATTTTGTACCTTGTATAGAATAGAAACCTTGTTAAAAATGAAATTAATGTACAGAACAAGGATCGAACAAATTAAAAAAAGCTGTGGGACTTGAAAAGAAATGGTTTCTTTCTTTGTTGCTTTCATTTGTGTGTGTATTCATGACTGTGTGTAAATCTAAATACATTCCCAAGCCTGAGGGCAATGTTGATTCAGAAACAGAAAAAAAATTAAAGAAACAATGACCCATTGAAATAAATGGCAAAACTCCCTTGACTTCAGCAGAGGCAGAATTTTGCCCCAGATATTTGGACCAAACTTATCAATAGCCAGAAGGTAGTAAATATGACCTTTGAAATCCAGAGAACAGAAGGAGAAATATGGTCTTTGGATTGTCCATCTGTTCTGTAAAATTCTCCTGAAAATGGATCAGACAATGCTCAAAAATTGCTTCCCTACCCCCACCTCCTCCTCATAGTCTGGTGACGCTTCTTTCTCCACTACCTCAGGGTTACTGTAAGCTTCTTCAGCAGATAGCTCAGTCTAGAGTTTGGTGGAGTAATTATGTAGCTTCTTGTGAGACAGGCCAGATCAGAATTTACTTTCAAGCTGTGACAGATGACCTCATGCTGTCTTTGTGTTAGGGGGAATCAGTGGCATGGGGTGTATCCCTTCACTGCTTACTCACTTCCACGCAGAGCCAATCCTGTGCTGGTTACTGTGACTCCATCCCTGTAGTTTCTCCTCACACCTTTGCAGCTGCCATCCTGAGATATAGAGCTCATTTCCAGATAGAGGCACTGAGGAAAATACAGAACATAATTCAGCCACCTGGTTTCAGAGCCTAAGTTACAGAGAACATAGATGTAATGAAGTATGCAATGAAACCTGGAACGATATCTGCAAGATCTCCCTCAATGCCCCACCAAAACCTGCATGACAATGGTGTCCTTGAAATTTATATTGCTGTAACTGCTCCAGACTGTGCACTGAAAAATCATCTGGATGTCATCAGCACCTCCCTCAGAGATCAGGAAGTCTGGAGAATTTCATTGATGTTGCTTGTGTGTATTATGAAAGGACCATATTTAGAAGGTGGCCTTAGAGGTTACAGAGTACCCTCACTCTAAGGACTTGATCACACCCAAGCAACCTGACCACAGACTGATTGGGGTTCAAGGCTGCATAGGGACAACCTTTCTCCTGAACCTGGGTATGGGTTCCTCAAGTGTCCTGTGAGGGTGTTGGTGGCATGGTATCAGCTTCCCACAGACTTGTGCTTCTAGAAGTTTGGCACCCACTGCTGGTGTTTGAGTAGTCCCTGACCAAACCTGTCTACTGAACCCAGACCCTCTGGCTGACTAGGACAGAGTGGCAGTAGCAGAGCCACTGCCTTAATCCATAAGGCTGTCTGGTCTGCAAATGAACCTTCTTTCTATTGGCTTGAGCTCAAGTTTTTTGTCTCCTTGCTACTGTGGTACAAAGCAGCAGTAACACCCAACAGCCAGGTGGGATTTAGCACTGTCACTGTAACAACAACAATCTTCAGGTACAGTAGAAGTCAGCAGAACAGAGCCTCAGTTTACGGTGGAATGAGGCATTCCTGGGACAACCCCTACTGCTCTAATTTTTCTAGTATTTATGTTTCATTGGCTAGGAGTTTGGAATGGCTCTGGGAGTAAATCCCTCCTGGCTGACTCCCAAGGTCACTTCCAGAGCTGCAGGACTGAGAAATGCACTGAAGCTTGGCCAGCTGATAATCTTTGCCTTGCTTATGCCAATTGAATCCTTTCTGCTTTTCCTGGAGCTAGCCAGACTGCAGGCCCCTGTTAAATACTGATGATTATGTTCTTTTTGTTCACTGCTGACAAAGAATTATAGACCCTCATTTAGAGCTCATTTCAAAACCATGAGATTCTGTAATTGAAAGTGGCTGAAGCTAATTTGATAACCAAGTTCTGAACACAGCTGACTAACTACTTTCCCTTTGTCCTTTCAACAGTAATGGCTTTGTCAGGAAAGTCTTCTGTGCTACTTTTAAGAGGGCAATTATGACAGAGGTTGAAAACTATTGTTCTGTGACAGGCTGCTATTTCAACATTGCCTTCAGGTTCCCAGCAAGGACAGGGACAGGGCAGTAGGTTCAAATGCCCTTCAGCCACATCTGCCCTGTGAAACACCCACCCAGCCCTCACTGGAGATGCAGAGCTCCATCTAGAAAACCATGTGACATTTCCCAAACTGACATGGCTATTTGCTGGGTTCCCCCAGGATGGCAGGGAGCTGAGTGTCTCAGTGTCCATACCCTGCCTGGCAGCTCCCTCAGGGTCACCAGACCATCCACCCACCCTTGCTAAATAAAATCCCACTGCTGCACCAGGATACCCTGAAGGCTCACTTACAGCTGCCATCAGGTTACTGGACAGGGATGCTGCACTAGTGGTCAGGTATAAAGAATCTCTCTCGTGTTTAAAAGGAAGGCAAAATTTCTACAGCATGAATAGGAAGGAGGGAGGATCTTTATCCCAATGAACATGGGGGGTGCACACACACACACACACACACACACACACACACACACACAGGCACTGCTGATTGCACTGGCAAAATTCCTTCAACTAGGAACACACTCATGAGAGCAGGATACTTTGGCACTGCTTCCTAACCTCCAAAAGGTCAAAGCAGCCTAAACAGGCAATACAACAGAAGCTAGAAAATAACACCTGAATGTGAACCCTGCCTGGTGCTCTATCTGCCAAACTGCTATCTGTAGCTCTGCTTTGCTTTTGTGATTATCAGCCCTGATCTCTGAGCACATTTACTGCAGCACAAGCAGCAGAGCAAAAAGGCCCTTTTACCTCTAATTCCTGGCTGTCTCATGGTCACATCTGCACCTCAGTGTGCAGAGGATTCTGGTGATGAACTCAGTTTTCTGTAAACCTCCTTTGAAGTGATAACCAAGAGAAGCTTGCTGATTGCAAGATATGTATCTTCAGTATCTCAGTAAATTTTTCCTGGTGTTTTTTGGATTCCCTGTGGTAAAGAAAAGAAATGTAAATACATGGAGAACACTTCTCTAGCTATAGCCTGGAGCTGTGTTCAGAGCTGCTCTGACTGCTGTAGTAATTACCATAAGCAAATTGCTAAATTGTGTGCTGTGATAAAATGATGGATTACAACATGGAAGAAATCATTAACACATTGATTAGCAGCACATGCCTTCAAAATGATTATCTAAGCAAATACTGAGCAAATTCAAATTCTGTTACAAGTGCTACCTTCCATAAGCAAGAATCAGGAAATACTAACATATAAATCACCAGAGTACCAAAATTAAATTTTAACTATTAAAGTTGGTTCTCTAGTGGTTTCTAATATGGTTGTAGTTGTTCATAAAGGGTTCCTGTTCTGTGCCTCCCTGTACTCACAGGGAGAGGGCTGTAATGGTGTCTGATGCTCTGGGACCTGCCTCCAGGTTTACTGGTGCATGTCCCCTTCCTTTTGCCTCTGCTGCATGTATTTTAAATATTATACCACAGTGGATGGTGCAATGGTGTGTTCATACCATGCAATGTATACCTCCTAGCATGAGAAAAAAAGGAGCAGTTATATAATTAGAGCATAGATAGCACCTTGTTTAAAAAAAAATCAAAATAGTTTTGTTTTGAACGTGGCGAGATTTTATTTTCTTCTTTTTTATTAAAGAAAATGTTTCCCTGAACTTACATATTGAAAGGATCTCCTGCCCAAACTCTATGTGTTCACTGGCAGGATCTGCTGCTAGGTATTCCCTCACAGTGGCTTTAATAATCAAAGTAGACTGTTATTGCCAAAGCTAATAGCAGTAGGCTTCACTTCTTATTCAGCACAAGTGCCTGGTAGTTTATAAAATTACTCTTTTGAATGCATTTCCTTCTAGCATGCCAAGCCCACCCTGCTCCCCACACCTCCCCTCCTCTTGTTTTAAATAAGGGGAGACACAAATATTGAATTTTAATCCATCATTGTAACAAAAATGGGGGTGTCAGTAGTGACACTCTTTTCACTGCTGTGAAAAAGAAATACAGGAGGCTACCCCATAGCTCTGTGTCAGCATGTTCAGAGAACCCCAGAGGATTCCCAAATTCATTATCAGCAGAACACAAAATCAATGCAAGGCTGTGATTTCACTTGCTGACTTGGGCCCTGCCACACTAGAGAAGATTATACCTGTAGGCATTGCTGTGGTACCTGCTCCCAGAAAATGTGATCACCCACAGCCACTCTCTCCAGAGGTGGGGACAATGAATCCACGTGCAGATCTCTGAGGCACAGGGACACCAAAAGCTCTGTCTGGGCTGCAGAAACACTCAGCTCAATCCCTTCTCACCATATCCATGCTCAGCACTCCTAACTGCTGGGATAGAAAACAACCTGAAAATCAGGGATTCCCTCTGTTTCACTGTCAGGTTAAATCATGGACATGGCAATTAGTGACCAGTGATTTCAGGGTCTGTATCTGTAAATGAAAGAGTTTCAATAAGTGGGCAATTTATTTCACTTGATTAAACTCACTGATATGTGGTATGAATCCATTCAGTAAAATGTCCTTTTAATAAGTAAAAGAATACCTTTCAAAACAGAAAGATTTGCAGATGTGATGTTCAGTTCCTACTTCATTTCCTGCTGCAAGGCAGTTCTCAGCAAGCAGAGACAAAGCATTCTTCTCCAAGGAAAGTCCATTTTATGAATGTTTGATGGCAAACTTCTCACTGTTTCTCTTCTAAACTGTATCATATTGGATTTTTATTTTTTAAAAAAACTAATTAAGCAACTTCATACATAGTTCCAAGAGTGCCTCCCAGGACAGCATTAATTTTAATAATATCTTAAAATGAAAAATTCAAGCTATGCTACTAACAGTGAATATACGTAGTTAATAGCTTTTCATCTTGTTGCACTCGCTTGGCACTACATTTATCATAGCACTGGTCTTGTTTTGGCACCCTTCTCATCCATTCCTCATCCACTGATTTTTATATCATAACTCATCTTTCACTAGAAATATAATTTCTGCTTTACCATACAGGCAAAGTCACACACTTAGCAAACTCTTCACAAACATTTACATCAGCAGCTGTCTGTATTAGACATCAAATGTTCATTTCTGGAGGAGTCTGCAGTTTCATCAACTATTTTGGTAAATCATCTCCCAGAAACAGACTCAGAAATATTCCTCACAAATATAAGTGTCATAACTTCCATGAGTATCCTTCAACTAACAAGATGTAGGAAATTGTCCTGGTTCTTCTTCAGCCATAAGGAATGTGCAGGCTGCAGGAAGTGATAATGAATAACACAGCAGCCAACCCCTCCACTAGATAACCCCTCAGGCCAGACAGACTAACAGTTTAATAGCACAAGTCCCTATTTTCCTATTTTAGGAGGATCTTCCCATTTTTGCCTTCCTTTAGGGATTCTGGGTCACCTGACATTGTGGCTGTTTACAGAATACCTGCTCTTTTGCAGTGAGACAAAGTAGTACAGTACTTCTGAAATTTGTCTTCCACCCCTTTTGAGTTAGGAAAGCTGGTTTGTTGGCAGACAAGGCAGTTGGGTACTTATTCCAATGGAGTTTCCACCTAAAAGCCATGCAAGAGCAGAAACAAAGTTGATCTCATTAGTCCCAGAATAACAAAGACATTGAAAATCTGAAACCCAGGAAGAACAGTTGTACTTGCACGCTTGGGGAACCTCATGCTGGCAGGAGCCAAGAACAGCAGAAGACTGGAGTTAAAGCTGCTTGCTGTGCTTTCCAACACACTGCAACTATTTGTTTGCCTGCTAAACCATGACACTTGTGTTCCTTCTAGAGCTATGTAGAATTTGATCAATTCAAGAGAAGGAAACAAAACCACTTATAAGTCCTTCACAGTACAAAGTGCTTCAGCATTTTACTTAGGGCTTTACTTAGGTCTTTCTCTTGAGTCTGGCAATAAAGACTACAGCTGAAGACCTTATGCTCTCCAGCACAGGAGACACGTTCCTGTGTGGAGCAAAGAGTAGGTCTGAACAAGGATAGAGGCTGCAAAAAGGCTCATGTTTGCTGGCCTATCTTTTCATTGCTAAAGGAGCATGGGGACAGTGAGCAAAAAGAGGGAGAAAAGCTGATTTTGCAGGTCTGGGACTTAGACCTCGGAGGGGGCAGCTGAGAGAAACTGTTCTTAGAGTAACCTGAGTGGAGGACCTCACACACAGAAAAAAACCATTTCTTTAGCTTCCAGGAAAGGAGGAAGGAAACAGCTGGTCTGGCTGCAGAAATCAGGAGGGATGGAAGGCAGTAAGGCTCACACTGCTACACAGGTTTCCCCTTCCCAGGCTGTATCACACCCCAGCAGCACCTGACTGCCAGGAGCCAACAGCGAAGGCAAAGAGAAGGATTTCAGGACACAAGTCTGTAACATTGTGGTGTATTGGACATCACAGTCAATGAAATCTTTAATTCAATTTAAGGCAATGCCAAAACCACCTCTGCCTTCAATCAAGCAAGTATTTTTCCCACCCCACTATTTCTCCAATCAGATCTGTTTCCTGTTGATATCCATGCTATTTTTCTGAAGCTCTTCTGAACATTTTCAGAGGGAATTAATTGATTTCATCTCTTCTACTTTTAACACTTCTGTAATATAATTGTATTATTTGACCTAC
This sequence comes from Florisuga fusca, assembly GCA_038090715.1. NCBI lineage: Eukaryota > Metazoa > Chordata > Aves > Apodiformes > Trochilidae > Florisuga > Florisuga fusca. The sequence goes on from JAAWXA010000038.1 coordinate 3,545,682, forward strand.
ATGAAACTCTGACAGTACACTTTTCAGGTTTTCCATCTTGTGCCGTTCATTTTTGTAAGAATCAATAAAGGTCACATTATTTAAAAATGCACAGCCTGAGCAGAGTGCAGAGGAGTCCACACAACCGTTCAGTGTTTCCACAGAGATGCCTGTATTATTTTTTGTCATCAGCAGATGGTACAGGTGACACCTGCAAAACCAAAGGGCACAGCTGGGTTACAGCTCAGGTTATGGAAAGCAACAACATCTACTACGTGTCACCTGTTTGGACACATAATTCATCTTTCTCTGAGAACAAAGTGCTTCCCCTATGCATAGAAAATTACTGAATGCTTCCTATTTATGACAGAAGTGATGCCTCGTACCCCAGTGGGGACAGAAGAGCAAGAGCCTATAGTGGTAACAATCAGACACAACACTCATTAACAAATAGCAAGGCTATAGCCCTTAAATGTTTTCTAGGTTCTGGAGTTAAAGCCCTTTTCATGAAAGATGTTAACCTAAAAGCAATCATCAGTATTCTGATAAAAAAAAGAGAAGATATTTTTTCCCTGGGAGTGCGTATGTTTCAGTACTGCAACATTTTTTAAAGCAATGGTGGTGCCTGCATTGAGGCTGCTGGCTGATGTGGTCTTGGCATGACTGGAGCAGTGAGGGCTGGGGCAGAGGGGTGCCCACATGCCACATGTCCAACTGGCACCAGCAAAGTGCCACCACTGCTCTCCCTTCCCAGCTGGCTCCAAGTACCGACAGTCATTTGATCCAAATTGAGAGGAAAACAGCTTTTGGTTCTGGGGAAGGAGTCACAAGCTCAAAGCAAGCATGCAGTGAGCTTCCCACTACTGAGCAGAAACTGGTGAATTTTAGATCATGCTAATTGTATTCTTTCTGGCTTTACATCTGGCATTGCTGAAAAGGGCTTTTTATAGCTCTGGTGTGCTTCCATTTGCGTCAAGTGCTCCCCAGTCTGGACTCCACTCCAGGTATTCTACTTCTGTACATTACTTGAATGTACTGACCAAATACACCATATTGCAGACACGACAGACATCTGTGGAGAGTGATATCCTTGAATGCAGAACAAATAGCTGATGCTGTCAGATGCTCCAATCTCTGCACCAGTTCTAAGCATTCAAAGCAGCTGATAATGCAATTTGGTGTTCCCCTGGAAGCAGGCAGAGGGCATGCACTTTCAGAGGAATAGCTGGCATGAATGCAAGAGAACCCCAAAGTTCAGCCCCACCCCCTTACTTGAACTCTATTAAAAATATTCTGAATGTGTGCTTTTTGTCAGGGACTTTTCTGCATGCTGGTGATAATGTTGCCTTGTTCAGAAGGGTCAGCAAGAACAGTGCAGAGTATTTTCCAATTAAGTGGTCGGAATTACTTAGCTGAGTCCTTTTATTTAAAAAAATAAAAGTTGCTTAACATCTCAGCAAAGCAAGATCTTCTTGGCTTCATTCAGGCTTGCATCTGAAAACAAAAAGGCCAAGAGTGCAAATGGCATCCTGTCCTTGGAGTGGAAAATAAACCCAAAAGTACTATCTCCAGATTTTAACTCCTGATTTCATAGTTCAGCACTGAGGTACTCACACCCTCAGCATTTTTGATATTTCATCTGATGTATAGCATAGTCTCAGCAGTATAGCACTTCAAAGCTTAATATAAAACTGCAGGATTGCTCACAGCTTTCAAGAGGGTCCAGAAAATCCTACAAAATCACAGTGAGATTGTATACAAGCAATAAGATATAAATAACTGCCACTAAGGCAGTCCAGTCAGTTCCTTTTTATCATTTTATATAAAGCTGATACTAGTAGCTACCAAAAGGGTAATACTGCACCATTAGACAATTGATCACCATCCCCTAAATCAGAGCAACAATTGATACCCAGCTCATGGGGACAACTGATTACCAGAAATTACAACAAAGACCAACAAAGCAGGATTTTCATCCCTAAGTCATGCCTGAGGATCTCCTTAGCCTCTAGAATTAGGAAAACTCTCCCCCATTTTCACTTGTCAAAGCAAGACCTCTGTGATTGCAGCATCGAAAGCTGGGCTGGGGGCACCCTTCTCATGCAAGAAATGAAGCCAGTAATCTCTAAAGAGAAATATAGGATTTTAAAGAGAAAGTCACTCTAACTACCAATGAGAGCATCTCAGAACTGGAAGGGAAATACATGTATTTTGGCAGCCCAGTGACTTCAGAGCCAGAGCTATCTTCAGCACTACCAGGAAGAAGGGCTCCAGGACTGTCCCCTCCACAGTTCCAGAGTAAGACCCTGAATCCCCAGGGACAGATCAGGGGAGTGACACTGCAAGGCATCTGAGGAACTGCAGGGTGGTCTGTGGCTGGTTTCTGTTTTCTCTGTTGGATGAGAAACTTTTCCAAAGCAGCCAGCTCTGATGATGGCTTACAGAGTGGGATAAGAGCAGAAAGCAATAAACCATGTGGCTGTATTAATATTATCATTAAATAATAGCAATATGTATTTCAGAACCTAATTTTGCAGGGCTCCAGACCTCTCATTTTGTGCTCCTAATTCACACTCGCCTCATAACAAGCCTGTTCCACATCTTACACTACCCTGACGTTCTTGAACACTCCTCTTCCTGCTGGTTAAGGATGAGGAATAATGGACAACTAAGTGTAACTATCTGGTGTGATGCTACCAGCTGTACCTGGATTTAGCAATAAGCATTATGTGCCATCAGCATTCATTCTGCTTGGAAGGCAGTTTCTGCCTTTGCACCCTCCTTGTGTGCACCCCTGCAAGCAGCCTGGCAGCAGGAGGAGGTGCAGCAGGAGGGCAGCAGGGGAGGATGCAGCAGACACTGCATGAGGAGAAGTTTCCTACTACAGGCAGCAAGGCTGCTGCATGGAGGGGGACACCCTCTCCCTTGCTTTGAAGACAAGACATTCCTGCTCAGCTGGGACACGGCAGCTCCTCAGCTGTAGCCACTGTGTACTGTGGAGTGGAGGGGAAAAGGAGGCAAAAGCACCTTCAAGGACTGCAGCAGAGGTTTTCCTTAACTTTGTCCTCATCCAGGTGGGATGCAGGAGTGGGCTCCCACGTCCAAGGAACACTGTGAGGTAAAGGCTGTGTTTTCTCAGCTGCAGTCAGTGATGGCTTCAATTGTGGCTTCTGGTCTCTACATCTCCCTAAACCAGCAGCAAACCTGTCCTGAGGAGAATCCTGTAGAGCACCCTGGGCAGATTGAAGTGGACTTGAGGTGCCCATCATCCTCCCTCCTCCGCTCCCTGTAAAAGACAGAGAGAGGCTCCTGACTCTGCAGGCCACATAAACATAGTAAATGCATTTACTGGAAGAAAATAAACAACAACAGGTGTCCTTCAAAGCCCTCAATGACTGTTAAAGGAATTTACATTTGTGAATAAATAGCAATAGATAATTGCCTGACAGCTTCTCATTATGAAAATTAAGACCCTACTTAATCCTGCCAGTGTCAGTGGGACCTAAGATGACCTGCTAAGTGCTGGTCACAAAAAGCAATGTTGCTTAAGGGAAGTTCAAATGGAAGCAGTACATTTAATACATGGAGCTGTCTTTGTGGCTGTTGAAGTCACTGGCAAAATCCCATGGCTTTCAGTGAAGCAACAAAGCAGAACTTTTAGAGACTGTCTGCAACAAGTGCCCTGGGCAACACTGTAGTTTTGGGGACTTCAAAGATTTTGGGGACCAGAACGAATTTTGGTACTGTTCAGTCAGATATTCCCTACCAAACAGTGCCTGATGTAGAAGGTGCACATCACCTTGGAGAAAATTCCTTATCTCCTTCCTGTCACCTTGACAGACCTTTTTTTCCTCTGCCTGCTAAATGAGGATGCTAGTGGTCACCCCTGCTTCTAATGTGCTTTTAAATTTTAATACACTTGTAAAGTTTCTCCCCAGCATTCTTGTTATATTACCCACTTTGAGGTACAAGGTATCCCATAATGTCATAATGTCAAGTGAGACCTTAAATTCAAACCCTGATCACTTAGCAGAGAGCATTTACCATATATGTCCAATGAGGCTTCCTGTGAGCAACCTTACGTAAGAAAGGAAAGGATTTATGCTGATTGGCTTTTGCTGTTTTACTTTTTCCTCCATGGATTTTATTGCTAAGTCAAGGATTGATAAGTAAAACAATGCATTTCCAGCAGATTTGTCAAAATGTAAAATTATTGATTTTTGAAGAAGCTTGTCCACAGTGCAAGTCAAAGCTTGAATCAATAGGGATAATTTAAGACTTCTCCAGCTATATAACTGTTACAGTAACAGAGCCTTTAATGCACTAAAAATCCTGTACATCAGATGACAAAAATAGTTTAAATTTACCTTTTCTATTTTAAAAGACAAGGTAAAATATCAATTATCTGCGATGCTAAATTCCAAACAGTATGTTATTTTTCCAGATACATTCTTTTCCAGAGATACTGTTTTTCTTGAGTCCTACAGACCCTCATCATCCTCACAGGATTGCACTCAGCCTCTGCTGTACCAGCATAGGAACTGCACAGCTCCTTCTTGGGGGAGACACTCATGTCCCAGGAGCACAGAGAAACCCTGGTCTGACAAACTTTACAACCAGCATAATGGTCACCTCCAGATGCTTTCCACCTGCCTGTGAGCCATTAGCCCGAACTCCAGAGCCATGTCCTGCCCATACAGACCCCTCTGAAGAGAGTGGAAGGTGTTAGTACCCAGGACCCAGCCCTCATGAAGTTTCTCACCTCGTGTTGTTCACCACTGTGGTTTAGCAATGAGCTAACTCTGTCCTGGGCCTTTTTGCTAAATTAAATGCCAGAGTTGGAATAATATGTCCTCATTTACTTTTCCCTCCAGGATGCACGAGACATTGTCCTTCAATAACATCTTTGTTACTGCTGGACCCATACCACACTTGTTCCCTTCTTGTTTTTCAGTGATACCAGCAACTTTCTTGCTTGATCTAGTTGTCCTCCTGCATTTCTCTCCAATTCTTTTGTCTTTGTGATGCCTGCCCAAGCTAGACTCGAAGATCATGATTTCCCAGGGAGCAGCAGACACAGGCACTGCTCTGACCTTACTCTACACTTCCTGGAGATTTTGGCTTGGTAACTTTAAATGTCTTTTAAATCACTAAACAAGCATAGTTCTATCTCTCAGGCACTTTTTTTGTACCAGAATTAATTATATGAGTATTTTGTTATTTATGAGATTGTGATGGTGACCTAGAGGACTTGATGATCTCTGAGGTCCCTTCCAACCCAGACAATTCTATGATTCTAGAGAAGCACTGTGGATTGTTGGGAATAACCTGTGATTGACCACAAGAAGGGAATGGGAAGGTGATCAGCCTTGAAGTTGGTCTGAGAGCTCAGGTGTGGCAGGTGCTTGCAGGAAAAGAAAGGACAAAAGTTCATCTTCCAGCAGCTTGCCTGTCTTACAGCAACCTTACACTGAGCCAGAACTTGCTTGTGAAAGGTCAGCAGCTATTCCTCTTGGGGCTGAGAAAACATTGGTTTAAATACTTCTGATGGGCTTTCAGACAATATGTTTTTTTGCAACAGTTATACCATTCCTGAGAAGTTGCTCAAATGAGACTTTTCAATTGTTTATGTGGGATGAAGCATTTGGCAAGCGGACAGAGAAAACCAGATTATTTTTTTTAGGAGAAGCTTTATCCCTATAGTGTAATTGTTTTGTCACACGTGTCTTTCCCTCTCTCAAGGTTGAGAAGTTTTTGGAAGTTTTTGGAAGCACTAACTGTAAGGCTTGCAGAGGACATGGTTTCTAGCACAGCTCATCTGGTGAACACAGCTCCACTGACAACTATAGCAAGGCTGATTTACACCTGCAGAAGGCAAAACCAAATATGTTTTAAACTTGGAGGCTTGAATTCTAGCTATGAATATAGCTTAATGGCTCATATGACTCTGTTTCAATACTGTGAATAAGGCCATTTCCATGAACTGTGGTAATGGGATATTACAGTAGTTTTGGTTGGCTTCTTCTTTCTTCTGTTCTTTTTATTGGAAGTACTCATGCAATTGCACATAAATAGATTTATTTTTTATAGCTCTTGATGTAAAATGACTTTTTAATGGTATTTTTGTTGCATCTGCTCGAGCTGATGATTAGGCCTGAGAACAGAGAACTTTAACTAGTACACTTTCTTGACTTGAGGCAGGTAGTGGTTCTGGTGCTCAAAGGACTGGACATACACAACAAGTCACACCCATCAAGCTGATCTTCAGAAGTGCAACTGTACTTTCAAGAATGCCAAAATATGTTCTCAGTTGCATGCAAACTGTGCTCTTTTCAGTGGCACAGAAAAATACAGCCCTAGACGGATGGGATATCCTGTGACTTTCGGTTCACCTTGACCTGATAGCTGGAGAGCCTGTGTATTTTATTTAATATACTCAACATTCACACCCAGGAGCATTCCCATACACAAAACTGGGAACATTACAGGCAGGCAAAATTTCTGTGTTAGAATTTGACAAGGCAGCTTTGTGCTTTTTTTCACTTTTAAAGATGTACACAAACAATTGTGAGCAATCCTAAACTAAATTAACAGTATAAGCAGAGGTTCAACATGAGCAATAAGAGATCTGGGGACAGGCTGTAGTGGTTCAGACATCCTGTGTACTCCTCCCTGGTAACATATGCCTAGGAAATGTGGACTCTACAGCCTATTCCATTTACCTGAAAAGGCAGGTCTCCCATTTTCATAGCTTCTCCCTAGTAGCAGGGTAATAATCACGTCCTGAATGTTAACCTGAAATAATGAAAAAAAAATTAATCTATTTTTCACATTTATTAAAATTCCACAGTGTGTAGGCTCTCTAAAGACTCATTAAGTGATGAGTTCTTTACACAAAATTTAACTAATTTCCTTAAAAAATTCTCCATCAGAGCTTTCCCAAAATGTTTACCAGTGCAATAAACCATCACAGGTTTTAAGTCATTTGCCTCCAGACAAAATAAACATTTTGGAACATTTTGATTTCTGCTATCTAATAAATGAAGTGCTACAATTCTAAACTTAATATCTGGCATCAACATTACTTTTCCTTGCTTTACATCCTTCCTAGAAGTTCATCATGACACAAAAAGATAAATTGTTGTAATATTTTCTGTGTATAGGGAAACATTTATTTTTTCCTCCAAGTTTGTCTTTCAAGATGACTTAGTTGCCTTTTTTTTTTTTCCCCAAGTATATTTAGTTCAGAAAAGCATGACCTCTAGTTACAGGCTAATTCACAGCAGCTGAGGAATGTCCTGTAATAAATGAGAACCATGTCTTTTTGGACAGAACCCCACAGACTGGGAATGGACCTTGTCCTTGGAGACCCTAACAGATTTGGCACTTTCTTAGTTTATTTAAAATATTGATGCCTTTAAACTTGAGCTAATTCTATTTGTGAATATTCTAAGTGAACGTGCCAATATTTTACACTGTAATATAAACACTTCCCCACCATCGCCAGGATTATTTTACCTGATGCAACTGAGAATCACATCAGCTTTTTCCAGACTGGACACTGACAGCTCATCATTATTTTAGAACTGAACCAACATACTCAAGTTTACTGTATGCAGCTGCTCAGTCTGCAGTCTGTAGCAAAAGTTCCTAAAGCCTCTGACACTGTGTCCATCCTGCAGGACACAAATGCTAACACCTGGGACATCCTCATTCCTCCTTTGCAAAGGACCCCAGTGTGTTCATCCCTCACTTCACTCCGTTCCTTAGTTGTCACTGCCAGCACCAGCTTTGCCAGTGATGGAAGATATTTTAGCTGGCATCACCAGCCACCACCAGTGCCAAGACACAAAAGGTCTCTTTGACCTTAAATTAGGATTAGAGAAACAAAAAGTCCATTTCCTGATCTGATCATCTCGTCTCAGTCTTCTCATCTAAATACCAGGAAAGAGGAATGCTTTACTTCAGATGTGGTTCCTGGGACTCTCTGTGAAGACCCTATTGCTATGGAGCTGTTTAACCATTCTAGCTGCATTCATTCCTTCATTCATTCATCACATATTATGTCACTTATCTCTTCACTTCTTGCAGCATTACAATTTTAAGACTCATATTGCACAAGCTGTAAATACATTTGATGCAGTTTCCTTGCTACCAGATAAAAACCCAAGAGTTCAGATATGGAAAAACACTAAGCCCAGGCACACTTTATATAAATAATATCATACTAGACCAATGATACTCTGGAAAAAAAACATAAATGAAAAAGTTAACTGAGTTTCAAAGTGTATCCACTAGGTACATACAATTCAAGAGTCTTCCTTTACAGGGAACGCCATATTTCAAAGTATTAGTTAAATAAAGTTAGAATATTTTATATTTTAAAACATAATTTATATCCAGTGCAGTCTATATACATCATCCTCTACTGAAAGTTCCTGCTTGCAGATTTAAGACTGCACTGCTAGGAACAGCAAAAGTGCCCTGGGGCCCAGCCTGATGGGAGCTTACACCAGGCTTTCTGCATTCCCACCTATGCCTTGCAAAACACTCCACAAGAACATGCAAATCCTGGTTCTTCATCCATTGCCTCCTACAGCATCATCTTCAGTTTCAAGCACATTTTTAAAATTTAACAAGGGCTGTGTCAACCTAAAGAAATCCCGCTGAGTCTGCTGGGATTCTTCTTCCAAAATGCTGCTGGATATCCAGCATTGTTATAGACATTATATGTGCCTCCCAGAGGATGTCTGGGGATGTCTAGCTATACCCCAACCCTTTGCTAGCATCTATAAGATGACTTCACTGCCACTTAGTTGAAGCCTAAGCCTGCTCTCAAACACAATCACTTACCAACCATGCTTTACATACCAGTATGCACTGAGACAAACTCAGCCTGAGCTCTCTGGAGGGATCAGTCTCATCACCTCTGGTGTCTTCGTGTAGGCTTGAGCACTCTTGGAATCCAGGAACGGGCATGGACACAGATGTGTATTCTACACTCCAGCCTCAGCTCCTCCTAAGCCCAGACACAAAGGCAAACTGAGACCAGAAAGTGCCCAGGCTGTTAGGCTTGGCACATCTGAGGCCTCTTGCACACCCACTCCCCATTTAAAGTTCTCCAAAGTTCACAATGACAGGAGAATCCCAATAAACTATCTCTTCCTTGCTGCTGCTCCTCTTGCTTCTCCCCACCCATTGTGTACATTTGGTGGTCTTCCCAGCGCTCACAAATTCTCACACTCATCCAAACTCTCACATCTCTGACCAGCTCACCTGAGCCAGAACTTGCTGGCTTTAAATGCTCAAATGGACACAAAGTCCCATGACATGTTTAAGTTATATGAAGCTAACTATAAAACCACTCTTTCTGAAAATCCCTCCACGTGAGGTCATAAAGATCATTTTAGCCATTATTCACAAGATAGACCCAAAATCCCCAGAGTGTAAATAATTTGCCTAAAACTCTTCAGTGAGTCAGGAGAAGATCTGGCACCTGAAACCAGAGCTGCCAAGTGCCCCTGCACTGCATGACACCCCAGAACACTGCTGCCCCTATTACTGCCCTTAGTATGGCATAAACACTCTCTTACAGCTTTGGCCTTCAAAATGAAATACTGGTGCAACTCCAATCCCCTGGTAGTACCAGAACAGAAGTGCTCCTGCTATGCTCAGGCTGACAGCTTATTTCCAGGGCTGCAGGATTTTAGCAGGAGAATTGGAAAGATCAATGTTTTCTCTTGTCCTGTGCTCCCCTTCAGACTTACAAGGATCTTCCAGTCTCCTGTTTGGGTTGCCCTGTATTGCCTCTGTTAAACACCCACCAGGCAATAAAAATAGCTCAAAGAAGACAAAGCCTATTTATCTACAAGGCAGATAAGTGTCTGGAAGAATCATGAATTATATATGTTGAAACCATCGGACTTGCTAATCTAGATCGATGCTTCCTGAAGGAACTTCAGTCTTCACTTTGCACAGGATTAACATGACCACCCTGGTCAAAGCAGGCTCTGAGCAGAAGATCCTTCCTCCCCACAAAGCCAGCCAGGCTCCTGAGTAACACAGCTGAGAAGCACAAGGAGCACCAGGGCTCTTCCAGCTCTTCTGCCATCCCTACAAAATCCAGGCCACCAAACAGTGTTGCAGTGGGGAGCAGAGATGAGATGCAAGCTCTCCAGTTGGCATCCACTGGGGTACAGGGAGGACATGGACATACATATAATTCATGGGCAAGACCTAGACTAAACTTTTACTGCTGCAAAAGAGCTGGATGTGTCACTTGTACCTGGAGACACACTGAATGTGGGAAGGGACATGGCAATGCTGCTTCTCCTGAGCTGTGGTGTGGCAGCAGTGCTGTTGGAGCAGAAATGTACTATGATGAACAATACACTTTAAGAAACCTTCAAGCACAGCAATTTGTTACCAAACTAGAGCCATTCTTGATCTTTCTTTTTAGCCATTTGGCTTTCCAGAAAGTCTCAACTCTTAAATGCTGCCAGGGTACATGCTGAAAGAGTTTCTCCCTACCATGCTGTAGTCCTGAAACTGATATTAGAAAACATTCATTGCTACCAGTTTCAGGGCAGCTACATTGGCATTTTATAACTTCAACAAAACCTAAACCTTCTTAAGAAATGTCCCAAGTTTATTACCCACAACAACGTCAGCTCTCAGCAATCTTGTAATTAAAAATGGATTGTTTCTATCTTTTGGGGTTATTGTGATTAATCCCCAAACTGACACATCGACACTATCAGTGCATGAAGCCAATTTGCCAAAAAGTGACCTTACACAAACAAAGTCAATGCCTGCATGCCTCAGTATCTGACATGTGCTCAGCTGCACTAAACCAGGTCTCTCAATAACTGTGGGAAGGAGATAGCAAGAGCACCAGCAACCGAGTCATGCAAGCCCTAATGGTGTTTGCATAAAATCTATCTGATTGGCTCCCTAATGACATACACCTCGACTTTCTACTGATTGTATCTGCTTCTGCATTTGAATCAAAATATGCAACCTCAAGACCCATATTTAGAAACACCGCGACAGAACCTCTAGCATGGGACATACACAACTTGGTAAAACTGCAAGTTTCTTCTGGGATTGTTTGAGTCAAAAGAAAACTAGGAACTTCCCTGTTCCTTCATCCTGGGAAGCTCTCCACTCCTTCTCTGCCCTCTTCGGAGCTCAGTCTCATCACCATCCGTTAGAGGGATTTGTGTGGCTTGTTGGGTCTTCACCAAAGCTTCCTGCAAATATTGTCCACACAGCGCCCTCCACAGCCCAAAGACATATTCCGAAAAGTTTTTGCATGTTCAGTGCACTGGCTGTGCCCACACTTGGCAGTATCTGAAAAAGCTGTTCTTACCTTTCTTTGGGTGCCAGTGTCTTGAAGCAGGGTAAATAAAAAATCATGAAGAAAAAAAAATCTCTTCAAAGCTCCATGTGTAGGACCTCAACTGCAGTGGTTGTCTCTTGGTTTGAGTCAGAACTAGCACAGAAAAATAATTGTATCTGAGTCGAGGTCTATTTTAACTATAGGGGAAAGAAACACTGCCCTTTGCATTGTAATGCATAGATGAAAAAAGCATAAAGAAATTAACTTGAGCCCGTGGAGTTTCCTTTATTCAAGACTTGATTTAACTCACTGCTTTCTAAATAGATTATGGTACTGTTCCTGTATCTTGTGGTTTTTTTGTTTTTTTTTTTCTTTAAACCCCTTCCACTGTCAGAAAACATAAAGCAGTCCTGGATTACAAAGGAAATGCATCTCAGCAGAATGCTAACAAAATGATGCAGTGAAGCATTTGGAGACAAGAGCATACCTGGGATTAGCTGCACATTATGTGAAAACACTTGAAAAGAGGAAACTCACTGTCATATGCTTTTTCCTCTTTAGTCATGTTGCTAAAAATTCATTAATACAGGGATCTCCAAAAAAGTCAGCACTCTCCCAAGGAAAGGAACAGTGAAAGTGTCAGGATTAGCCAGTTCCTATAATTTCTGCCTGATGATGTAGATGAAGGGCTGAAGATCATGCAGTGCATCACAACATTGCTCCATGTTTTCTGTTTCTGCAAGCAAGACCTGATATTTACTGTCTGCTGGAGTACAGGACCCAGCTCTCATCTCCTGTAAACTGGTACAGCTCCACTGACTGCAGTGGGAAGTGCTGGTTTATACTGGAGCACTGGCTGCAGCAGTCAGTATATGTGCTCAGTTTAACCCCCACATTATAATTCCAGACACCAGGACTGTGATGATTGATTTTGTCATCTTCTCATTAGTAGAGAATGCTTCCACATTTTTGCTTCTCAGATTTTTCTAGCTTTGGAAGTCTCCCTGACAGGTAGCAATATATCATCCAGACTACAAAATCTGTGAAGAGTAGCAGTACTCTTGCTCAGGATTTAGGATTCCCCTAGGTCCATCAGACTTTAGTTTAGGAAACTTCATAGAACAAATATTAGTTATTAATGAATTTTACCCATGAGAACCCCACTGCAAATCTGATAGAAGAACCTGGATGGATCATTAATTAGATACCTTTATATTAGCAATGTTGGGAAACTACTACTAGAGTGAAATCACAGAAAAAGAAAAGAAAAAATAAAAGAAAAAAAGAAGTTACGCAGAGCAACATTCCTCACTTTCAATAACATTATTATCCAGCCCATTATACCACCAAAACACTACCCAGATGTTCTTGCAGCCCTTTCAGATCTTTACATATGTCTCAATGCAGAGAAAGCCAAGCTGAATTGTAACAGCAATTACAAGACACATCTGCAGCAATCCTTATTCCACTTGAAAATTCTTCAGCTATTCTGTCTCAGGTTTGTGTACTTCAACTGTTATTTGGCCAAATAAATACAGAGATCAGAATGGCACTATGTCAAAATGTAGTCTTTTATTTATTTGAAGATATATATTGCTCCCTGCTTTGCTAGATTTAATTTCCATCTTAGTGAATGTTTGTGGTATTCATTCAAATCTTGTACTTCACATCTTAGTATTGATCTTTATTTCTTCTGTCCTTGATCAGGAATCCCAGAGTTAAAAGGTTCTCTAATCTCAGCAGCACAGTTTCCTTGTGCTTATCATATATATTAGACTGGTATCTGGTAATTACAAAATGCTCCTCCTTCTGCTCATCACCAGGGCTGGCCTAAGGAGAGAGGGACTCTCTCTGTAGGTATCTCTGCTGGCTCAAAGACAAAGCAGCACACAGTCCCCTCCTGCAGGCCAGGAGATACCTGCTCTATCCCACAGGCTCCCTGAGGACAGTTTGCAGCTCTGAAGTGATGCTCCTCACCTTCTGGAGTTTCACAGTCATCTGGAACCCAGTGAGAGCAAGAGCATAAAGACAGCCCACTCATCCCTCTGACACCAGCCCAGCACCCTCAGCCACCTGGGTGCCTGCACACACCATTACTCAATCCTGGTTTTACTGGGGTGAAAGCAAGCCAGCAACAGGATAGGAAGAAGGCAACTAACTTCAGGAGATGGAGAACTACACTGGATCTGGCTGCAGACATCAAGTAGCAGAGGTTACACCCCAGTGATGAAGATAATGAAATCCACAAATCCCTGTCCCCTTCAATAGACAGCCACACAGTCTATTCACTATAGTCCAAAACAGGATACAAATTTTTCACCACACTAAGGGCTTGACCGAGATCATAAAATGTTCCTGAACAAGGTAAACTGAGACCTGTCTGCTCTATATGGATGCTGGGGAGAACCTAACTGCAGCAAAACATAACACAAGGAGTGAGAAGATACAGACTTCTGCACCTACATTTAATCTGGCCAAGGATTTCAGAGCCACCAGGTAGCACTGGGAAGGTGGCTTCCCAGTGATCACTAACTTAAATGATCCACCAAGACTGAGGTGAAGAGGTTATGTTGCCTTCCACTCACTTCACTGGGATCACAATCCCACTGCAGGGCATGCCTTGGATGTTGATGAAAGGATTATTGAGCATACAGCTCTGTGCAGAGATAATAATGCACATAGATATCAAAGAACAGAGCCCTCAAGCAGGAGTCCTAAAATACTCTCTAAAAAGGCACTCATCATCTACATTTTGAGGACAGCAATACCCTTCCCTTCTCCAATCTCTTTACTGTCCTTTGCCTGTTGCTACCCTGGTCTCACCTACACAGGTTGGGATTTGTTCTCCCCCACATTTTCCCATTTGGATCCACGACATCTGTACATTTTAGAGGACTCAAACCAGAATTAAAATTAACAACAGCCTGGTTTAGATGCAGTAGTAGAGACAACACAAAACAAATGATCAGGACTGCTGTAACTAGGTCAAGCAAACACCTGTCTATCCAGCAGCCATCCAGCCACCTACATTTTGGCAACTAGGTTTCAGCCTGTTCTCCAGTAGTTTCTGAATGAGTTTTTGCCTTACCTTCTACCATGGCAAGTTTTTCAGGTACTACTCCCCCTTTTTCCCCTCACCTAAACTCTCCCATTTGCAGGAATGAGCTCAACAACAGAATATGGCTTAGTGAGTGGAAGCCTTGCAGAGCAGCAAACCTCATTCACCACTAAACCAGGGATTTGTTGAGTCTGTCTCCAGCATAACATGCAAACAGTGCAGTTGTCTCTGTAAAAAGAGCCAGGTAACAAATCTGCAGGCAGATGAACCCTTGAAGTTTACAATCTAACACAAATACATACCTGGCCTGTCATTCTTCATGTCCACTTTTCAAAACATCATCTTTGGGAAACCTTGTGGAGAAAAGTAAGAAAGGAACAGTGAAAGGAAATCACTGCCCATCCAAACATTTCCAAAAGCAGTTTGTTGGTGTTGAAAGCAACTACTGCTGCTTTCGGGTGCTTTTTGGTGTGTTTGTGGTGCTGGAGCCCATGCTCCACAGAATGAGATTAACTAATCAGTTAATTAGGATGAGATTAGCTAATGTCTATTTTCTTTACTAGTATAAGACCAGGGCATTGTCTCTGTGGTCCAAAGTCCTGCAAAAAATCATAATCTGTAGGGAGATACTTTTCTACAAACATTTAGAATAATTGCTTTGTAGCCAGAATCTCTGATTGGAAAATTATTTTTTTTTTCTCATTTCACTGTTCCTTTTATTAGAACACACACCAGTCCTTGTCCCAGCAGACAAAGTCATGCATTCACCAGGGGTGACCTTCTGGGAGTGACAGCATTTACTTATCTATCTGTCATACAGGATAGAAGAACTGGGGAGCCTGCCTGCTGTTTTACAGCAAATAGCATTTTTCATTTAAAAGAGAGTCATCTTATATTAAACTATGATAATAGCACCTAATGAGGGGAGCAGAGACAGCAGATTATGTCCTCAGCTGAAAACTGGGGACCTGAACCTGATTACAACCCGATCTTGAATCTTGAACATTGAAATCTTGAACACTGAGAGACACAACTGGAGTGACTGGGCTCTCAGGACAAGCAGCAACATCTTTATGCTGTCGTGTCATTCTGACTGCAATAACAAGTGAATGACATTATTTGGTGGTGATCACACTTTCTTCTAGACAAATCTGAGCCCTTGGATGAACATTAGGTTAATTTGATACACATTGACTGAAGATGAGGCCAGTCATCTGGTTTCTCTGTGCTTCAGCTTCCCATTTGTAAAATGGATATAATATTACTTCAGGGGTGATGCAAGGACGAGTGAGTTCAAATTTTTTAAAGGTCTTCATAACTTACTGATGGGATTAGGAAAAGTTCTGATACAGCTGTGATCCTGACAGGGACAGTGCAGCCTTCCCCACAGCACAACATGCAGAATGCTTCCAAGTGCTCTGTGCCAAGGGGAAGGCTACAACTCCATGCCCCCCCCCCAAGAGTATACAACTAAGTGTTCTTTGCATGTGTCTCATTTTTTCTGATGCTGTATATACCTATATACATATAGCTAGATAGCATAGAACTATACCTGAGAGCTGCAGATATAGGCAATTGTTGTATAGCACAAAATGATCTTGAATTTAATCTCTGGTGCTACCTTAATCCAGCAAATCATCACAGTTCACATCAGTGCATGTTGGGTTCTCTGTCCAGAGAGGTTTTCCACTCCTATATAGTGGTAGAAGAATATATCCATATTTACAGGTTGTTTTACTCATTCTCACAAAGACTTAATAACATGATTTACTTCTTAATCTTCTGAGATAATATTTAGCACCCTAACTACCACCAACCACCCTGACTGAAAAGGTAAATATATCAACATTCAACACATAAACATGTCTGTAAGAATCTCTGTTATTAGGTCAATGCTAACCTACCAGGGTATTTTTGTGGTACATTAAGACCCTTAACTTACGCATAGATCTTCACAGAGTGAATCAAGCATTAATTTCTACAAGTAACTAGGCTACTGTAACACAGGAATTCTTTCAGTCAGTTTTGTGGAGCTGTCCTGAGCTGCACCAGCTGATGCCTCAACCCACCACCATAACTTATGGCTGTAAAACTGCTGAATAAAAGGCTCCCGAGAAAAATGTCCTAGATCATGACTCAATTATTTCAAAAGTTCCACTGTAAATCATTAAAGCTGTCTACACTGAATTTTAGACCGACCAGATTCTTAGCTTTTTATTATGCTCATTAATGCCAGAGAACACCAGGCTGTGTCTCTGAGACTACTCTGTGTATTTACTATGCTGTTTGGAAAAGGAT
Source organism: Florisuga fusca (assembly GCA_038090715.1). Lineage (NCBI taxonomy): Eukaryota > Metazoa > Chordata > Aves > Apodiformes > Trochilidae > Florisuga > Florisuga fusca. The sequence goes on from JAAWXA010000038.1 coordinate 3,562,358, forward strand.
CTTACATGCTTCAGGTAACATAGCTCTGCAGCCAGGCTTTCTAATAACCAGTCTTGCTCAGTGAAGACCTGTGACAAACAATGCTAATACCTTCAGGTTCATTATTTATCATTTTTCCTTCATAGCAAAAGCAAACTCAAGCATGTAAGTCCATATCAGAGCCAACAAAAAATGGGGAGCAGAAAACAAAACATTCCTATGAATCAAATTAATGAAGTCTTATAAAACTAGGCCTCCACTGTTATGCTGATGCATGCAGATTTCCTTTGCTCATTTACAATGCCATCCAGTTACTTATTGGTATCCACACTGGGGCATCAGCCCCCTCCAGGTGTTATTGATCTGGGTGGGTCACAATGTTAACACAATCCATTGGGGTGATGATCACATCCTGTGGCTCTGGAGCAGCACAGGTTTTGTTGTGAACTCCTGTCCCAACAGCCTCCCCTCACCACAGCACTCGCTTGTTGGATGTTCTGATCAGTCTCACTCCCAAACACCTCAGCAATGGGGGCAAAATTCATTTTTGCCTTGGTGTCAGAAAGAGAATGGCAGGGGGAGAGCGGGGGGGGAGGTGTCTGGCTGGAAGATCCAGTTTTCAAAGACTCTGGTCAGAGAAAAGTTGGGATGGGACACTGAGGATGACCAAGGGAAGCGAGTGTTGATGGTGAGAGTGGGAGGGGAGGCACTGGGGACCCAGGAAGCTGTTGGGAGAGGAGGGCTGGGAGGTTTGAGAGGGATTTTTGAATGGGCTTGATGAAGAGTTTGAAAAAAAGTGAAGTGTAGCTCTTCCCTCTTTCCAGATCCTCTCTTCCTTCCCTGCTGTTCTGGGCATGGGATATTTTGTGCTGTCCCACCCCTGGCCAGGCAGTGCCTACCAGCACCCCCTGTGGTGAGGCTGTAGAGAGGGGGGTAAAAGGCCCAGTCAGGAGGGGACAAAACCACAAAGACTTCTGTTCCTGCTCCCAGGGAGGATGAGTAAAGGGATGAAGCCAGGTCTGCCAGCATCAGTGGGAACAGAGGGCTGTGGGATCTGGAAGCAGGGCTGAGCTCTTCCCATCCCTCTCTACATCCCATTGCCCACAGCCCTGGGTGAGATGTGTCCTCTGTGTCCCTTCAGGCCCAGCTCCTGCCTCTTTTGCCTGAGTTTTGGACCAGCTCTGTTTTCAGTTCGATCTCAAAATATTATATTCAGAATTACATAACTGAATTCATGTCTAATTTAGCCTAACCTCATCAATGATTAAACAATTAAAGTTATTATTGCTCTTCTATCTAATCCAGGAGGCATCGTAATGAAACAGGGAGTCTGGAAGCAATGGAAACAATTGAGCAGTTGCAGACAGAGGTCCAGAGGAAGGATTAAAACCCAACATGGGCATTTAATGAGCATCTGCATTACCACTTCAAAGTCCTTCACTCTTTCAGCCTTCTCAGCCCCTTGCAGACAAGATAATTATTATCAGTTACCAAATCCTGGTCATAACTCTGAAGTACAAATTAGAGAAAACCTTGTACCAGAGAAGCTGAGGTGCTGGATCCTTCCCATCTGCAGGTAACAGCACCCCCAGTGCTCTCAACTGACAGTGGTTTGGGGCCTGGGTAGTGGAGATGTGTCCCTTCCTCCAGAGAGGTCACCTGTGAGCCAAAGAAGCCAGGAGAAGGGTTCAGCTTTTGGGAGCCACCAGAGCACATCTGCATCCCTGCAGCTGAGATCCAAACAGGAGTTGCTTCAGTGTAACTGAGAGTATTCAGTGACAAGGAATATTTAGTGATAAGGAACATTCAGTGATAAGGAAACACACTTCACCCTGGAGAATGCCTTTCTCCTTTTTCTGCCAGATTTTCTTGGCACACGGTAACTCCCATCTTTTCTCTCAGACATTTGGGAAAGTTGGTCATTTAAGGCCAGGGAGGAAAAATCTGTAATGTGCTACCTTGGCAAGACTCTGAAGCTCACCTTGACTTAAAACCTGCCAATACAGTAATCAAATACAAGAAAGTTTCCATTACAATATTGCCAAAATGCAAATTGTTGTTTTAAAAGACCATATCCGTGTTAATAAAAAAAATATTCAGAATTGTGAGTGAAATCTCCACATGGAAAAGTAAAACTAACATTCCTTTTTCCAACCTTCTAAAAATCTAGAGGTGGTTGAATTATTATTCCTGAACTATAATCTCTCCCTAAATCTGCTAGTCTGGGTAGCATTCAAACCACATCCTCTCATCACCAGCTGTGATTAGATGCAGACCAGACAACAAATATTATTTGCACATCTGGCATCAACAAAACCTGAACCTTTCCCTTTATCTCACAGTTATTACCACCTAAAGCTAGCACAGGACATAAGGCTGCTTCCTCCACACATCTGGTTTGTTTGGTTAAGTTTCATCCTGTTATTTCCCATAGTCACATAGTATAATTATCTGATCTATAATTTGCCCTATTATTCAGAGTAGTAGAAATACTTTATCTCACTGCTGCAGGAGCACAGCATGTCCAGGTAACACTAGTTTTTATTTATCTCTGTTTATGTATGTATTTGGTTATCTAGGTGCTTATTAAGGATGGAATTATTATAATGGCCAAGAATAAACAGCAACTGAAAAGAAGGCAAAATAAGACTGAAAACAAAATATGTCCAAAATGGTGTCTGCTCTTTTTCTCCCTCTCCTGCCTGGTGAGTATCTTACCAAGGGAGCATTTTCAGGGCATTTCTGAATGACTGTTACATCCATGACATCAGAGAGCAGACACATTACACACAGAAGTGGCGTCCCTCACACTTCCAGAATCTGTAACAACTTTGTCTTAACTGACAAAGTCTGAATTGAACCACTTGTATTTTCAGTGTTCTTAAAAGCAAAAGAGACCCTTAAGGGTGTCTTTTTAAATTACCAATTTAAATTCCATGATCCTGACATTGATAAAAAGTGACACCCAAAGTTCAAGCAAGAAAGATGGTTTAACAGGTTCCCTTGAGTTAAAAGGAGCTTCATGCAAACAGACATGTTTGCAAGAAGTGAAACAACTTCCTAATTTATTAAGAAGTGACTCGGGTAATTAAGCAAAAAATGGAAAATACTGTGTTGGTTCCATTTTATCTTAATGCAGCAAGAGCATTAACAGCCCCAGTCCTCTGCTACATTACACACTGGTGGGAGCTTCTGAAGCATTTTGCTTTTAACTTTGGACTATATAGATGGGAAAAGTGATTCTCTGATAGATGGGTGAAGAAAGACACAGTCAGCTCTGCTAACTCACTATTCAGTTTTTGTTTCACCAACACAAAAAATCAAAATACGTGAATTATAATTCAAGTACAGAACATAAACATAAGCATAAACATATGGTTGTGTTACAATCATACCCTTGCTAAAAAAATCATGTAACTTCTCCCTTTTACATTTAGAAATACATTATGAAACCTAATGATAATCACATAGAAATAGCAATGGGTGATTTCAACCAAACTCTTATTAAACTGCATCTGCTCAAATTTTGTCAGGCTTTAAGAAAGTCTGCAGGGTTTCTCACTTTCATGGCTAATGGAGGAAAAGGTGAAGATTCAACGTCTGAATGACAAAGTGTTCTCAACATTTCAGAGTTGTTTGTTCAGCCACATAGTTGGTTGAAATTTTGAGCACACAACTTATTTAAAAAAATCTAAATAGACAGTACAGAAATGCAAAAAAAAAAAAATTTCTTCTAAAATATTTTTTCCCTTGGTATTTTCCCCTCCACATAATCTTCACAAACTTCCAAAATCCAAGTCATTTTGCCAGTTCTCCAGGTACTGTAATATATTGTCACTCCTGTAACAAACAGTCCATCATCTTTCATGCCACTGCACAACCACAGCATCCCTCAGTGGCTCTGCTGTCATGATGTAATATAAATAATTATGAGGATTACTTGGAAAGGAAATTTCAGTTCACACAGTCCCTGACCCCCTCTTGAAAAAAGGAAGTTGGTTCTGAAAAATAGAATAACAGGATTTAAGGGCTATTTTATGCATTTGATTTTTCAAATTTTATTTTATTTTGGTTTTGAGGTTTTTTTTTCTAATTTTCTAATGTTAAATTGTGTTGTTACTGTAGCCCATGTACTATCAGGTACTTAAAGAACAAACGAGTACCAAAGGGAGAGGTTTTGCTGGACATACACATAGGCCTGTGCAGGCAGCCCATCATTACTAGAGTTAGCATTGCACAATTCCCATCCCACTAGAATATTCAAGTGCAAAGTAGTGTAGGCAGCAAAATAGCCCCCCTGCCAGCAGGCCATTAGCTCATGCCGGCCACTACATACATTATTTGTGGCAGGCTTCTACTTTAAGAGTAATGATAAAAAAGCTTGTAATGAGAATAAGCCCCAAATGGTCCATCACTAGGAACTGCATGGCCTTTGCAAATTGTTTGGTCAGCCAGCCTGATGTGCTGGATGAAACCTGACACTAGGTGGAAAAAATACTGAGGTCTTGGGCAAAATAAAGTGATTTATTTAAAGAAAGATAATGTTCAGCTCCTCTCATGTCAGAGACCTTCAGAACAGAGGACATCTTTGAACCCAAGGCTGAGAGATTTCACCCCTACAAGCTGTACCTGGAGATACAAATGGATTAATTCACATTGTTCTTACCTGTAGCCTGGGCATACCCAGGAGCCCCAGCTGTGAACAAATCCTTCATGGAGCAGGTGCTACTGAAATACAGAAGGCAGAGGGACCTGAGTCTGTTCTGCCTGGATTCATTCCCAAACCAGAAATGCTGGTGCAAAATCATCCCAGGATAAATCAGTCCTTCAGGCTGGAAAGTTGTCTGAGTGAACCCCTGAAGTGTCCCACAGGTACAGGCACTGTGCACGGAGATGCACGAGTTGAGAACTGAAATCTAAAATTGTCCCTTCTGAAGACAGGGCAGGAAAGTGAATTACAGGCTCTTAAAATTATTAAGGGGACATGTTCTATTACAGAAAACTGAGGATGTGTAGGAAATCAAAACCCAAGCTCCACACTTAAAAGGTTTTTCCAGTTGCTCAGCCTCTGCAGCAAACAATGGTGTTCAGACTGCAGCAACAACTGCCCCACCATTGCTGGGCTCAGGGCTAACAAGCTGACGAGTGGATTTGGCATCCCCACAGCCAGAGCCTGAAGATTTATTGCACTGGAGTGGTGCACGTCAGCTTTCTTTATCACTGGAGTCCCACAGCAGATTTATACATGATGGCATTAATTGAAAAGGGATAGAGCTGTACACTTCTCCTAACCATGGGGGCTCACTCAGCATCTTCTCCTCCAGCCCAGCAGTCACTGCTCTCTGACTGGGGGCAGACACCTGGAAATGAGGATAGCCCTACAGAGAAACAGGGTCACACTGGGCTCTTTGTGCAAGGATGTTCTAGCCCAAATGCCAGATATTTCCTGGGAATCTATTAATCTTCTACAGCTCTAACGTAGTCATTAAATGCATCCCTTTCCTTGCTTCTCATGACCCAAATGGTTAATGATGTCTTCTTTATAAGCCTAAGAGAAAATGGGCTTCCTCCCTGTAATGCAGACTAATGCTTACTCTGCAAAGAGTAAGTGAGCTCTTGCCCTGCTTTACAGGAGTCCTTGTTTCTGTGACATAACCTGGCTCTGGTCCAGCTGATGGAGCCTTCCCTCTGCCACCTCCTTTGCCACCAGAGCATCACTCCACAGGTTTGGGTTCTGGGGTCATTTGCCAAGCCTGGTACTGACTGTAAGAAAGAAAACCCTAAAACCAGCAAACTGTTCCCTCTACTGCAGGTTCAAAAGTAAGTGGGAGTTGTACTTGTTAACCTCTCCTGAAGCCCAGTGCTTCAGCAGGATCAGAGAGTCTGCTTGCAGAAAATACCATTTCAGTGTTGGAAACAGGTTAAAACTTTGGTCTGCTCTCTGCTCGTGGGTTAATCCCATCCTTAGCATGGGACTCCAGCAAAGGTGACACAGGTGACACACAGAGGAACGTTCTGAGAGCTGGGCACAGGGCTCTCCTGCAGAAGGCTGCTTTCCCAGCTCCTCTGCCAATCCCTGACATGGTGGGTAAGCAGCTGCTCACAGCTTCTGAGAGGTTTTTCAGGGTTGTTCTGTCCTGACGGGCACCTGTGAGTCCTGCCACTGACTCAGCCTTCCTCCCCCTGGTCCCCTGCAGAGAGGAACCAGAAATGCCTTCCCAGGCAAAGGTAGTTTTATTAAGGAGAAAAACCTTGTTATTTCTTCCACAGAATTGGCTTTTTGTTGTTTCCATTAACTTTTATGAGTTTAATAAACATGCCCAATTTAAAAAATGCTTTCCTGGCCTTGGAAATTTGATTTTTCCATCTAGTCCAAATGCAACAGCCATTTTAAACTGTTCATCAAGAGAAATCACTGAAACAACACTTTTGAGTATTTCGTATTATTTCACTGTGAGTAACACGTAGATGATTTGGAATACAGCCACCAAATTAATTGTGTTCAATGTTGCATAAACCCAATACACTGCAAATAATAATACTGCAATACTTGGCAAAAAATAGCCCAGGAAAAACATCTTTACCTATGTGATGTCTTTACTTGAAGTCTTTCCTGTTCATTGGCCAAATCTTAAACATAGTGACTCCCCTCATTACAGCATTAAATCTCTTTGTGATGGTGAAAGTCAGACTTAAAAATAGTGAGACTAATGCAGCAACTTGATGAGTCTTCACATAAAGTCATCTGGAGGCACTAATGGTGTCTTGTCTCAGAAACATGTAAATGATGGTAAAGAAAAGGTATCATGCCCAGATGGTTTCCCTCTCCCAGTTTCCTTCAGAGCTCACCAATCTCACAATTACTGGAGCACAGTGGTAGTTTCAAAGTCACCTTTGTTAAACCAGCCAAGCTTCAACCTGTGCATGGCCCTGCAGCCCCTGTTCTGCACCAGTGTCTGGCTGGATTAAAATAGGTGTGAACCCTTCCCATAACTTGAAAGGTCTTTGCAAGGACTAAAAGTATTCCTTGATTACAAGTAAGATGGCAGTTGAGAAAGAAAAGAACAACAAACCAGCTAATTTAAGGACTGCAGGACCTGAAAGACAGTCCAGTTGTCCAGAGGGCTCTAGAAATTGAGGTCAGATAGAGCACACTGCATAATGACACCAGGCTAAATGCAGACCTGAGCCATAGGTCACTGCTAAAAGGCAACTCCACTGACTTTTAATAGGTCCAGGAGTGAAACAGGAAATTACTTAAAAAAGCACTTTCTGTTCTGAAAATACAGTACGGTTTAAATGCCCTTCTAGTAATTCCAGAATTATCATCACTGGATTTTTACCTAGCTCCCGTGGAAGCCTACTTCACCCAGCCTATTCCAAAACAAACCTCGGCAGTTTACAGCCACTGCAAGTCTCAAGAAAAATAACATTGTATCTTTGATAGAAATTGAGCTGCCTTCCAATGATTCCCATATTACTGCACTGGGGTAAATTGTAATGAGATATGGGCAGGGAGCTGAAGGCCTTCCCCTCTTCTCAGCTCATGTTCAAATTATTATTATAAAACCATTTTCCAGCAAGACCATATTTATTTGGCCCAGGCCCTAGGGCAAAAACTTCTCTATCTGATGTTTAAATAACGACAACCAATTTGCAGGATACTGGTAATCTGAGATCAATTGCCCACAAGCTGTTTAAAAAAATATTAAAAACCTTTCTCTGCACACTATTCAGCAGAATGTGAGCAGGCTGCAAAGCAGGGGGAAAACTGCAGAGCAGAGAGAAAATGGAGAATCAGACCAACAGGCTTTGTGACACTGCAGCCAAAATGTAGAAGAAAAAGCTATTTTAAAGTCCAATGAAAACATCTGTCTTTACACCTGCAAGCTGTACACAGTAACTAGCTTTCCCACACTATATTCTTCCTTCGGTTTTTTCCCTTGTGGTTGAGATGTTGAGGTCTCAGCTCAGCAGGAACACGTCTCCCTTCAATCCACTTTTTCCTAGAATGGGAAAAGTGGCTCTGAAGTGGACCCTGGGTGGTCGAGCTCAGACTCCCTGAGAGGCAACAGGCTTGGCTATAACCTGCAGTGATTAGGTCAAGACACCACTTGTAGGTCTGTCAGGTCAGCCACTACTGATAGCACAGAAGACAATCCTTGAACAAGATAAAAAAACCCCAGGAAGTCAAGAGACTCTGCTCCAAACCCCAGTGGTACCCACCCAGTCTGGCCAGGCCCCATCTGCTGCCTGGGGTGCTGCCTCCCTCTGTCCTATGTGTGCTCAGTAGCAGGCAGCACCAGCAGGACCCAGGTGTCTATATGAGGCTCTTGGAAAAATAGCCACAATCCTTCCCCAGAACTGTAAAATTGCCCAACACAGTTCCAGTACAGAGACAAAATTCTCCATGAAAATCTATATAGAGTCCAAGTCGTCTCTACAGAGCCCTTTGCAAGCTTATTCCAGTTTACAGGCTGGGTACTTACAGATAAAAAAAGAGCACAGTAGTTTGGTTTTGCCTCATAAGCAAGAGTTACAAAAATACTTAGTATTTTTCGTACAGTCTGGGAGATTGTAACTGGGCTACACAAACTGTCTCATTTTCTAACTTCTGTTCCTTAGGGCTAAGATTAACTCCGTCCTTTGCTTCTGCTGGATGTTTCTGTGGCTGGTGGGCCATTGCTGAATCAAGGGGAAACTGGACACTCTGGGTTTTATCTTTCTGATTCTACCTGGGGATCAACTCATGGTTCTACATTTCAAAATACTCTGGTAACAAACAACTCACTCCATAGTCTCAATAGGTGAAGGTACAGTGGCATTACACAACTCCTATTGCTGTCATCCACCTACACACCTGCCTAACAAGAGCCTCCTAACATAAAACCACATTTAAAGGACTTGATCAGACCTCAGCTGCAAGGAAGGAAATTCCAAACAAACCTGCTGATTTCAGTGACTGAGGACACCCGTGTGGAGCTGCCTCCTTTTGATGGCACACAGCTTTCTCCCATCACTAGTGATTAAGACGTGGATGTACGTCAGGCAAGGTGGCTCTGCAAGGGCTTTTTTTTTCCTCCTTGCTGCTCCCTGCCAAAGTCAGACCTTTTACATGGGGAATATAAAAGCCCCAGCACAGAACTGTAGGGTCTCCTCTAGCAATAATTCAGCCTGGCTGGAGACAGCCAACTTAATGCAATCTTAATGTGATAAACTGCTAACTTGATTGGATTCAATGAGATGTAAATTATTAGATTCAATAAGTACACAGAGACCATTTCACCTTACATTCTGCTCAGGAGGATTCTGCCTCCAGTCTCTTCATCATTCCTGTTAATTACATGCAATGCATCACAGAGATGGGAGCAGACTTACGTTTTCCTCTGACTCCCCTCAAGTCACCACATCATTCCCTCCTGCTGTAAAATGTCTTTGACTGAGAAAGAACTTGTTTTCAGAATAGCTGCAATCATGGACACACGTTGATCTTCAATATGGTCAAATTTGAACAAAACCACCTCTGTTCATCCAGATTTCTGCAAATTTCCACATTCTTAAGCCAGAAAATGTCTTCTCATGTGGATACAATTTTAGTATTTAAAAACTTCGTGGCAACAAGTAAACATTTACAGCTTCTTATCCACCCAAATATTATTTAAAATCTGTTCTGTTGAACATGGAAATCAGAGCTACCATTCCAAAAAAGGGGAACAAAATATGGGACACTGTGAAAATTAATCCAAAGATATTCACAAAAATATGAGTCCAAACTGAGTGTCTCAGTTTGTAAAATTCAAGAGGGATTTACATTCCTCTGTGGCTTATGAGCATTTTTCAAAAGCCTTCTTCTTATAACCTTTCTCAGAATCTCACTCAGACAAGTGATGTTACTTAATTTTATTCAGCTGGAGTATTTCTAATTGGAAAAAAAGAGCTGGTTTACACTTAGTGCACTCTGCAATGCTCACCTCTCCACCTTGAATTTTCCCTGTCTGCCATTTGGCAGCTTTTTACCACCCAACCTCCACACACAGAGCATTTTCAGAAATTTCCAATTTACCACAACGTAACACATAACTACCACCCTTTTTGACAAATAATTTTTGCTGTAATGAAAGCACACTTTCCCTCTGCAGACACTGCTTTTACTCATTGAACAAATTCCACAGACTTTACTTGTTTAGTGTATAGTCCTTCACTTTAAAAGCCTTTGAGAAAATAACTTGAAATATATAACACAATCTCTTAGACCTACAAAGAACATCATACTGTCCTGCTTAGCAGAGGTTGTAGGTATTCCTCTGCTTCAGGAACCTCTGAAAAGAATTATTTCAACAAAACACTCCTAATTGAATTTGTTCAACGGTTTTATACTGAATAACGTTCTGCCAAAAATCAAAAATCTGACTGATGTTTTCAAAGGATTTAAGAGTTCAAAACCCAAATCAGAATAGTTAAACTCTGCACCTCATATTGACTTTTTCATTTTCCCCTAAGGGACTGTTTCAGAGCTCCCAAGTGCTGTTAAGAATGTTCCTGGATAATTCTGAAAGCAGACACTCATCATGATGTTCTTCATGTCCTCTGTGACATTATTATGTGTTTCTCTGACAAATGGTAACCAAAGAATTACCTATGTAGAACAGATCTCTTGGGAAAACATCTAGAGAACAGAGCAAGGGATTTCCAGTTCACCTGTTACTCAGTGGCCTTCAGAGCAGCACAAAGCCCAAGCAAGCCCTCCTGCAAGCCTGCAGCAGACAGCCCTCGCACTGACATTTTGGCTCCTCTTTTTCCCGGGTTAATTTTCTCCTGGCTCAGAACTCATCAGTGTCTGCCATCCCTGAGGACAGCTTTCCAGAGTCCCAGCTGACACCATACCAGGGACAACTGCAGCAGCACAGCTGCCATGGATCAGCCCTGCAAATCTTTTTCAGGCAGTTTACAGGAGGGTTTGTCTTTTCCATCTGCTAAGAATCCAGCCTAGGTGTCAGAGGTGGCTGCTGCACTGATCACTTGGCCCTGGATGACTGGAGTATCACGTATAGTCCTCCTCCTTGGGTTTTCAGACTGATGCCTAAGGCACTGATGCCTTGAAGTTCTCTCTGTTTCTCCTCTTTCCACTTAACACAGAGTTTTTGGACATTTTAATGTGCAGTTGCTAAGCAGTGGCATGGCTAAGAAGCCAGTATTATCAGTGGCACCTTTAAAATGACACTTCTGGGTATGTAAGAGCTGTTCACCCTGCTCTTTCTGCTCAGGCTAGAACTAAATTTCATACTCCCTGCAGTTCTCAAAAATGCAACCTGCTGGCTGGCTTCATTGGCATTCTTCATCTCATTTATTTTCCTACACTTGCAGACAGGTGAGTTCTTTCTAGCTTATTAACTGTAAATAATGAGCAATTGCATTCCAGATTAGAAAACCCCTTTGGGATCCAAAGCCACAAATGCTGCAGTATGGACACAGATAATTAGAGAGTGGTTCAATGCAAAATCCACTGAAAACAAGAGACAAGAAAGGAGGAAGTATAATGAGTAATTGCTACCCAAGAATACAGGTGCACCTTCTGCAGGGAACTTGTTGAAGATTCTCTGAAATATTTATGGTATTGTTTTGGGAAAAGAAGGCAGAAAACCAAGAAAGAGACTGGAAGTATCTTCAGCTTCTACCAGGACCTCTACAGTCATCTTCTCACCTGCTGGTGAAGCAACATGTGAACCTCTTTAGGACAACCTAGTTTGAGGGAGCAATGAAGAGCAGTTTGGGGTGTGAGGCAGCTTCAGAGAGAGGTAAAGCCTGATCAGGCCTTTAGTTGGCAGTATCTTTGTGGGTTTGCCTCCCGAAGACTAAATTCTTGTCCAGAACTATGTATTTCCTGACTCCATCCTGCCATGTGCTACTCCCAAAGGTCTCTGTTTTCCCCCTGCTTGTTAAGGCAGTCTGAGAAACCCAGAAGGAAGGCAGAAAGCTCATTCTGCTATATGAATACAAATAAGGTCTTATTTCCCATTGACTTAGCTGTATTATCACAAGGTGTCAACGTGTAGCCCAAAGGATGAGATTTGAGTCCAGCTTTAATTGGTTTACTGTAATGAGGTAAATACATTTTGCTTTTCCAAGGAAGTCATTATTTGCCCTCTTCCTGCTTTTCAGTACTCACATCACCTTCTTCAGTTGCAGTAGTTGTGAAGCTACTGCCTGGGTTATTCAGAGAGGCAGCACCACCAGTCTGTGGGGTACAGCCAGAAACAAAGAAGAAATGCTCCTGAGAATGACCCAACGGGCCAGAGGCAAGCAAAGGCTCAACCCCATTGACAAGACAAAGTGCTTTTGAGACATGTCACCTCACTGGTGTCCAGCTTGGGCAGGGAAGAGTCAAGTCAGCCACCCCCTGATCCTTCAGTGTCCTTGGTGCCCTGTGTGTACCAACCCCATGCCAGGCAGAGAGCTGCTGGGGATGCTCCTGGGGCTGCAGCACCCCAGGGATGACTCGGGTGGCTGGGACCTGCCTAAGGCCACAGCCCTGCTGGGCTGGGGGGAACCCAGCCAGGAGGAAAAGTCTACAGTAGAACTGATGAAAACTAAATTAACAAAAATGTGGACTTCGAAGCTGTTGCCACTTTCGTAAGAGGATGGAACAGGGAAGCTCCTCATACCTGGGGATTCCTCCCTCATTAAGATCTTCATCATTAGGATCCAGAGAACAGGAATACATTCCCTCTTCTGAATGCAGTAACTTGAAGGATTCCCAGGCTGCAGCTTTTTCCCATCATTTCCCCTTAACTCAGAAAGCTTACAAGAGCTTAAAAACAAATGAAAATAAGAAACCCAGGCTTCTGAAGTTATCTGGGTATCAGTTAATATAGGACATTCAAAAGAGTTATGGGTGATGTCTGCTAGAGGGGAAGATTTCAGTTTTTTAAAAGGAATAGGCAAATAAAATATTTATTTTCTAAAAGGAGCATTTTCCTTTCAAAGTGGTTTAGATCCTGTTTTCATGCAATGATAATCCCTGCAGGTGATAAGATGGAGCAGCTCCTGCCCTCAGGGAAACAAAGAGACTGTGGCTGCTTTATTAATAGGGAATCTTGTCTCCATTTGAAATAAAGGCCCATTAGAAAAAAATATTCATGGAGACTGTTAACTAAATGATTCTGAAAACCCCAGTTTTAGTCTCCTCTATAGACACCTAAATATCCTTTAAATTTTTGCTCTAAATAAATATTGAGTAAAACTCCCTCTGGCTCCGTATACTCTAAATAGGCTGTTACTGGAGATTTGCATTTCATTTTTTAGAAAATGTATTGCTGCTTCAAAAATTTATCCCAGGTTTTAAAACCACCTCAGCTATAAAAAAAGGATAATATTAAGCAAGAGAGAGTCATGAAATAAGAATGATCAAATACTTCCAAGCCTTATCATCAATAAAACTGTAAAGTTAGCCACACCAGTTCACTTCAGGGCATCTGCTCACATTTAATTGAATGATTGTTTTAATTTTTCATTGTTTAAAACCACTCAACCACCCATCAAAAGCCAGTGCTGCTGTTAGAGCTGAGCAGAAAAACTTCTCACTCAGTTCCACTGAAAAGTCTGTGGGTTTTTTAGGAATCCTGGACCCTCTGAGAGCTGCAGAAAAATAAGTCAGCCCAGACCCTGAGGTTTCTAAGGAAGAATTCCCTAAGTGGGTTCAGATCCTCAGATGTCTCCCTGGGACCACAGCTTGCTTTTATCAGTGGGTGCTATTTCCTCCCACAAACTTTCAAGGCTGCTTTTCTCTCTGGCATTTTGTTCCTTTAAGAAATCTCAGAGGCTGAACTTTGCACAGAATAATGCAGATAAAGAACAGGTGTTCTTCTCCAAACAGGTTTAGTGCATGGATAACTTTCTTTAGGGTCAGACATTTCCAGAAAGCCTGGGGTAACAATTAAAGCAACATATACTGGTATGAGAACTGGAACCATCCCCACTATCTCATTAATAAAAACGATGTCACCAGTTCTCAGCCATGAGGTCTGAAGTCCTCAGCTTGTACTGGGCACTGTACAAAAAGAAAACTGACCATCCCTGCCCCAAAGACCTTCTACTCTATAACATCATGGCCAAAAAAGAGAAGAAAACCTTTTCTCACAGACACACAACTCACACATACCCTAGCTGCCCCTCTCCTGCCAGCTGGATGCCATCCTGGCAGAGCTGGGCAGTGCTCTGCTCTCTCCCCCACCCCAGGCTGAGGAGCACTGGTTGTGCTGCAGAAAGGGGCCACAGACCAGTGTGTGTCCTAGCCCTCCCAGTACAACCCTGGCTGAAGCTTGCAGGGGCTGACAGCCCACGGGACAGCATGGGAGAAGCAGCAGGAAGCAGGAGGTGGAAGAAGAGCCAGACCCCAAGTCAGCATTGCTAGGCTTGACAAAGTGATTCAATATGACCTCAGATTTTCTTTTGAACCAAGGCTTAGGGGTATATTTTGATGCCCTGCTGATTACAGCCAGGAAGGTGAGGTGTTCAGGTGAACTCAGCTTGTGGCAAGACAAGAAACCCAAAGGAAAGGAAGTCATAAATACTTGCACTTGCCAAAAAAGCTTCTGCTGTCTTTAGGAAGGAGGAGGCCAGATTCTGAGGAGTGCTGAATTTTTCTCCATTGGTACTAAGGGCACAAACCAGTGCTGCATGTATGAAGTCCAGCCTCAATTTATTTATTTTTCCTGGGCAGCCTTCCCCACAGCATTCATCCCCACCAGACCAAAAGCTTACCAGCCAGACCTCCAAATTAAAAGCTGTGCATACAATGGGTATATATTTGTCAATTTAAAATGTCTGCACCTTCCAAATTTTTTTAATCATCCCCTATTGTTTCATTTATCTTCTTTGTTTAATTTACCTTTTTTTTTTTTTTTTTTAAATAACAGCTCAATTCTGGAATGTAAACATCACGTCAAAGAAAAATCTAGAGTGCTTGAGAAAAAATAATTCAGCTTCTCCATGACAAGTTTCTCCAGCTCCTCTCCTAAAGTATTTGCTGAATATCATCTGAATTCACAGAAAGCTTCAGATCTGCTGAAATTGCCATTGCTGAGTTTGGGGCTTTTTTAAAACAGTGAAACTTAGCATCCACTGAAAGCAACTTCCCTTTATGAGATTGGCTTTAGTGGGAGATGGATTCTAAACTCATGAGGTGTTAAACAACAGATGTCAGATTCTGGCTGGACTGTGAGTCTGTCTTAGTCTCACAGCTCATCTGTGCTATCTAATCTTTGGTGCTCTGAAGTACAGAAACTTATTTTTTCTTTTAACTGAAAATCTTAAGTAATCGAATGACACCAGCATCAAATATTGTGATACAATCTCAGTTTGGAAGACAAGCAATTGCAGATGTCTTAGGGCTAAAATCCCTCATTTCCCTGAGCCTGGATTGAATGTGTAGAATTACTGTGGGCTTTCCTCAGCACAGCAGATGGTGGAGGCTCTAGGCAATCAATCCCAGGTCCCTGATTCTTCTTCCTATCCATGCCCTGTACTACATTTAGTAGTCCACTCTTTTGCCACTGGCAAGGAAACTACCAAGGACATAGAGAAAATGGATTCTCTCACACCACATTCCCGTGCACAAAATTCTCCCTACACTCAGCACACACGTGAGGAGAGGTGCAAGGGTCACACTTCGATGCGGATGCACGCTGCAGCCCTCCTTATGTTGCAGAAACTTTCTGGGGTCAACCTGCTAGCAAAAAGGACATGCTTACCCTGCCCCATCTCTGGGGGGCACAGACATGTTGGAATCACAGGCCACAGCCCACCTGAGATGACAGCAGGGGCTGAGAGGCCCCCACATTACACCACAGGACAGTAAAATTGAGGCAAGCTGCAAATTCATAAAATTATGAAATCCCAAGGGCCCAGTGCAAGACCAATTATCTGCATTAAGTCTTTGAGTGCAATTACCAACACTAATGGTTGCAGGGACAGATTCCAAAAGAACACTATTTAAAACTGTCAGAACTGGAGGGATAACACTAAAGCCAAGCAGATAATCTCTAGAAAAGAAGAAAACAAAACTGTGATTACAACTGGGCCATGTTCGTTTAGAATTTTAAATTAAACAAATGTTATACCAGGACACACAAACTTGAGACGGAACCATTTGGATTTTTTTTGCAAATGGTGGTGGTAGTTGATACCAGACATTGGTCATTAGATCTAGTTTTATTACAGCCATAAAAAAAGTGAGTCAACAGCTTAGTCACATCAAGCAGGATATGCTTCAAGCACAGCCTGAATGAAAGAATGAAGTTAAATAATGAGAAATACAAGGTAATTAAAAAAAGAACCATAATAGTTTCTTCCCTAAACCAGCAAGAGGTAACATACAAGATAGCCTTTGAGTAAGGTGTGCTGGAAGAGAGCAGGGTATGGATTTAAAGGAAATAAACTGGACATATGGATGGCAATTGGCACTCTGTCTCTACCAACAGGCCTCCTGGCTTGCCAGACTGTCAGGTATCTTCGTCTTGTAGAAGAAATTAAAAGAAAGATATGGAACCTGGTTCTTGCCCTACATCAGCATAAACTCTGCTGCCTGTTGACTCCACTTGTGCAGATGATGTAGTTACTGAAGGCTGACACCTCCAGGGTGAAGGCTGTAAGATAAATAAGAGAAAGAGGTGAGCAGGCCCTGGTAACTCCATGCCATGTGAGTATGGAGTGACCTTCCAAGAGTGATTGGGAAGAGAGTCTAACCTTAGAGCATTATTTATTTATTTTAAAGGAAACCAGGAGCTAAGCACTGTGCTAGCATGAACAGAAAGATAAAGTGAGCAGGATGGGCAAAGAGGAAGAAAGGAAATCTTTGCAGAGAAGTTTTTGTCACTGCAGGACTAGAAATAAGTCATTCACAGACAGGCAGATTTATACGAGTGAGCTTTTTAGAATGTAATTTTGTTTCAACGTGGGTACATGGCTAAGGCTCAACACAGAAGGAGTTTAATGACACTACCTTCTCAAGGGAAACATCAAATATATAGACACAGTCACATATGGCCTCCTATCTGATGGCAAGAACTAGCATTTTCTACTGCAACCAAAAAATGTGAATGGGATTAGTGTTTTGTGAGTAACAGGCTGAAGAGCAGCTCTCCCAGCAGGCAGGATGGGAGACAGGGACTGCAGATCTGCTCCTGAACCCCTGGGGCCACTGAAGCTCTGGGTGCTGATGATGTTACCGTAGGCAGCTAACAAGGTCTCTGCAGATCTGGTTTGCACCATGTGCAAATAATGACATTAACTTCTCCTTTGGGATCCACAGATGAAATGGATGATACATTTATACATGAGAAGGATTAATATGAGGAAAAGTTAATATGCCACCAGAGGGCAGTGAATGAGATGGGCTGGTTTGTGTATGTGAGACAAGTTACAAGGATAAAACAACTAAACCAGCTAAATCCTATGCAAGTGTGCTTACAGACACACCCCGTGGCCTGACCCTCTGATGGTTTATACCAGTTAGGTGCTGGAAGGGCTTGGGTAGAGTCAGTGGAGGTGTGCTGACATAACACCTCTGAGGAAATTCCCAGTTAGTGCTGTTGTGTTGGGAACTGATCACATGTGAGGCAGTGAAACAGTGACCTAGGGCAGAAACCTTCCTCTAAATACACACAAAGCGAGAAGCTTCCAGCAGGGGGGAAGCCTCCCCAGATATCCACCACAAGTTATCTCAGCCACACAGCCAGGGAGCTATATGAAGCAGCCTTCATTCTCACAGATCCTTGGCCAAACTCAGAGGATAACAGTCTCCCCCGCTGGGACAGACCATCACCAAGTTCACCCTTGGAAGAGAGGAGCAGGCAGGGCTGCAGGACACACTGCCACTGACCCCAAGGGCTGTTCTGCATCTGGATTCTGTTTGTGGCCTTGGGACACAGTGGTTACAGTCACTGCTCCACCTCTCCAGCCTCCCTTGCTGTCAAAGCACCCTCCACCAAGCACATATTCTTCCTACAGACTGGGAGAAGGTTGGAGCTGCTGCTCGTTCTGCTGCCTTCCTCTGCTTTGTCCTCAGAGAGCAATTACCCGAAACACAGAGTCATAAGACACAATTTACAATCCCTGCAGCTTTTTGGCATCCCAGTGTATTGGCTTACAGACAGAATTTGTAGTAGGATACAGCAGATAGGCAGAGCACTCTAATTACACATTTACATTAAGAGGAAGGTTTAAAAGCTAATAGGACATTATTAGAATAATGATCCCTAGATGTTCTTCCAGCTGAACATCTGCCATTACAAATTAAAAACAAATTAAAGTCAACCTGTTTAAAGAGAAATCAATATTTACAGAAACTAGATACCACCCTAATGTTAGACGTGGTGCTGATCTACAAGAACCTTCCCACATTCCATACCAAACCAAGGATTTCAAAAAGCACATTGGTTATCAATTGATGTCTGAGGAAAAAGCTGCCTTTGTAAAACTGAGTCAGAAATTTGACTCATGTACAGCTTGTTTGTCTCTTTCATTAGTCAGCTGTCCAACAGTTTTAAATGACTGCCACATAACATGATACCTTACCCACTTTCTGAGATTGGGGTGCAATTTTTTTCCAAAAGCAGGTTAGAAATTGCATTTCAAGTAGCAGATGTAAATAATCTTGCAGCCTCTGTTTCCTCTGTCTGTGTCCCTGATGGCTACTGAACAGTCCTATTTTGTGGAAGAACACAGAATCTGCATCAATCTAACTACATGGAAACGTAAGAGTAAATCCTGAAAGTGAAGGCATACAGTTACAGAGAGAAAACAATTAGGCAAAAAATTACAAAAGCAAATAGCTTTGAAATCCATTAGCTACCTCAAACTGAAAAACAAATGCTTACTACATCCGTCACCTCACAACCATCACAAACCAGAACAAATCCCTGAAAATGAGAAAACACTTGGCTGTCTGATCTGAGGCATATTTTGAGATCAACCACTGGCATCATGCAAGACAAGTGAAGTTCAGAAATATGCAGGGTCATTTGAAGACTAAAAGGTGAGAGTATCCCATCCACAGCTGCAGGCAACTTGTTGCTAGCACAGTATTCCATCAATGCTTGCATGCATCTGGGGAACTGAACAAAATTAACAGGACCTGTTAAAAAATTAACAGCCACCTACATCTGGCCAAGGAGCACTGGCCAGCACAAAGAGAAGAAAAGGGAAGGGATGAAGTCCTCCCAATGGATTGCCTTTGCCCTCTCACTTAAACCCAAATCTACTGAAAAAAAATTTAAGCAAAGTCTGACTCCAGAATTTAATTCTGCCATTGATTCAACAAAGCCTTTGCTCATCAACCATTATGACCAGACAGACAACTATTAACTTGAGGCTTCATACTGGAAATGTTGACCACCGACAGCTACCACTGACTCCAGGTGAAAATCAGTGGCCCCACTGGAGAACACTGTTCTGTGAGGGACAGATCTGGAAGAAAAGCTCTGCAGTCTGGAAAATGCTGTCGTGTTCCCAGGCCAGCAACAGTGGAAGAGAGGAGTCAATAGCAGAAGAGTCTCTGCTTTTATAGCAGTGGCCAAGTTGGACTTCAGGGGCCTATAGCAAACACTCTGTGACCTTGCATTTGTGATTTCCATAGACTGTATTATTAGAGGCTTCAGTTTGGTGTATGTTTTTGTGGTGTGGGAGCAATAAAGAGCAAAGGCAAGAAATAAAGAGGCTCCGGGTGCTGACATAAAATTAAATCCTGACTTCTCTTTCAAGTTCAAGGTAGGAAAATCACAGCCATATGTCTTTGTCAAAAGTGTGCCCAAGAACTAATATTGTCAAGGACAGACACTTTTGCCATGCTACCACGCTCTGTATATCATCCAGAGCCTTTGTGGACTTAGGTGTAAAATAAACTACTAAACCTCTTTAAAACATGCTGGCAAGCAGGGTTTAGACCCATGTAAGTAACTTTAGATTACTGCTGCCTGATCCACAGGGAGACCAGAGCTCCCTCCGGGGCAATATCTGATTAGAGGAGAAACAGTTGTTGGCCTCTAGGAAACTGCAAATCATTTTTTGTTGAAACCCACAGGAATTTTTGCAAGGCCTGCTGAGCCAATTTAAACAGAGGGGGGAAAAAAATCCAAAAACCCTGCAATACTTTTCTCTGAAGTTTTCTGAAAGTCAAATCCAGCTCATCCTGCTCAGTGAAGCAATCTTACTGAAGTTAATGAAACTGGTTTCCACCTAGAGGAGAGGCATTCTGAAGCTCTGCCACTGCACAGAGAATTGTTCTACTGTCTCTCCCAAGCTGAACTTCATCACTTAGTTTCCACTTACATCCCTCTCCCTGCTAATACCTACAAGTTCAATTTTTGATTTGTTTTCTTTTTTTCCCCCTTTCTTCAACAACGTATTCCAACCTCTTTTCCTTCTGACATAGATAGAGCTAGGTGAGCTGTGAAATAAACAGAAGGATATCAGAGAGCTGCACCTGCCTGTAAAATAACATGAATTTAATCAAACCCATTTTTAGTCTCAGGGCTTAGACTGGTCTTGTTGCTCTTCCCCTTGGCAACTGCTTGTTGTTCCTTCTGCACAGGCTTGGACATATGTTTGATATCCTCAGCAAGCATCTAAGCAGAGGTGTAGGGAGACTGCATTACTTGATTTCTGATTGTGTGACTGTGTAGAGCTTCCTTCTTTTTGTGCTCCCATTGGCCTTATGAATTGCAGTAAAGCTGTGGCTAACCTGGGCCAGACTCTACTTATGCCTCACATCAAGGTAAATCAAAAGAAATTGTGGCAGTCAGTGGGACTACGAAGGCAGTGACACTGGGTACAAAGCTCATTAAAATTTTTACTGGCACTACTCTTGTAATAAGCACTAACTCTTCTTATCTAGAACAATAACAACAAAGACAATCCGAAAGCCAGAAAATATATGTCCACTGACAGACAAATCACTCTTACTGAAAATTCAAAATGAGATTTTTACATCAAGGAAGTAAAACCAGGTTAACAGTGGCTTTTATGGCCACTTTAAACATCCACCTGCAGGCAGGTATTTTTGCTGTATCTGTCAAATGTAGGACCTAAAAACACCCAGGATACCTAGAAAGGGAAAAAAATTAGTCTTTTGCTTCTGCAACATTTTGTAATGGTTACATCTAATTCAAAGTGTATCAGACAGGAAAAGAAGAGCCAAAGAAGCCAGAACCTTTAATCTAGTTAATTAACAGGGGGGGATAGCATGTCCTTATGTAAAATGAGAAGGTAATCTGCTCAGGCTGGCTGCTCATTTGGTAGACAGGCACAAGTTACCAAGGGGCCTTGCAATCTATTTAGTTGGCCACAAGATCAGAGTCTGCACCAGCCTTCTGTCCATTCAGCCAGACTCCTTAATGCCTCCTGTCCCTCCCCATGGAAAATGAAGGTGATGCTGCAAGCCCTTCCTGCAGCCCCCACCAGCCTGTCAGAAATCAGCCACACGCGAGTGGGTGGAAAAGCCGCCGTCAGCACTCGGGCTCCTGCAGCTGCAGGGACTGCCACTGTGCATGCCCGTGACAAGCACGCCGATGGCAGAGCCACCACTGCTGACAAGACTCCCTGTGTAGGAGCCTCGTCACCCCCCAGTGACGACTGCTCCATATAGGAACTGCTGCTGGCCCCATGAAGAGCTGCATTCATCCCGCTCGCTGGCACGCGTTACGGTCCAGCAGCGCAAAGGCACCCACAAGTAAATATGGGGAAGGATTATATGTTTTCTTAAAGTGAAGAAAAGCTCCAATCTGTATGAAAATCACATAGCTTTCTTTTGAAATATGCAGAGAGGAATTAATCAAACAAGCTAAACATGGCATTTGCACGGGAAAGCCAAAATTACAGAATAAGTTCCAGAGTTTGTGACTTGATCCTAAGGTGAGGTCTGTTGGGGGTAAGCACGACAAATATCAATGCTTTGTTAAGTTGAAATAATAATAATTTTTGCAATAATTAATAAAAATAATTGGAGTAATTATTTTAAAATAAGAGATAATACAATCTGTTTTCCCCTTTTCCTTGGCATTCATAGGCTGGGCTTAATTTCTTCTCAGTAATGGACTAAGAAAGTTTCACCTCTGTTCATCTTCATTCCACTTCAAGCACTATGCACACCCTACCGCAGCCACAGTTAAACCCACGTGGAATTTCTAGTCCAAGTGAAAAGATAAATACATATTCAAGTACTTTATTATTCAACTTTTAAAAATCCCAATAGAAGAAACACAGAGAATCACTTTACATGGATCTCATGTGTTTTCTTATCACCTTGGGGAGAGGATACATTAGCCTCCGTTTTAGGAAGTATTTGTCAAGTAGTTACAATTTAATCCTAATTTATTTATGCCTAAATCCAGCAAAGCACTTAAGCATGTGGTTATGCTAAACACATGAATTAGCCCATTAAATCTACAGTTAAGCATCATACAAGTACACCACACAAGCTCTGATGGATTTTCTTCACTTCCTTACCTTGCAGTAAGAGTTCAGTTTCTATTGTGAGTGGTGGATGGATTTTATTTGAAACATCTCAGATATGCTGACTACTGAGAAAACAGTAAAAATTCATCATCACCCCAGCAAAACTGGAGAAGTCAAATGTTTATCTCAATGTAACCTAGCTTTTTTTTTTTAAATGTAAGCTGAAAAGAGAACTATGGAAAACCAGGCATGTCACCTACCAATTAAACACAAACAAAACATGGTTATCCTCTGTTTTGTAACACTTCTTTAAAACAACAGGTGCTAAGTTAAATCTCATGTTCAGGCATTTATCACATCTGTTTTCTGTTCCCTTGGAAAGCATTCTCACAATAGTGCTCAAACCAATTACAATGAGATTTGTCAGTTGAAACTTAAGAGGGAGTTCAGGAAACAAACATTTAATACTAGGGGGAAAAAATTGATGTTTAAAAGCTTTAAACAGGTTTCCAGATGGTTCAGATAGGCAAAGCTCCATTACAGCCACCATGTGAGACCCACTGTAACCTTCATGAGGTCTCCAAGGTGATATGAGGCCAAAGGAAAAAGAGATGAAGAGAAGTCTGCCTGGGTACAGAGCCTAAGCTTGCTGACTATGAACCTGCAGCATGAGCTGGAGAAGCCACAACACTATTGGCATTCTGGACCTGCAGCCTCACTGCTAGCACTAGAAAAACATCTCTACTAAAAAATGACCAAATCTTCACTGGTCTCTTGTAAAATTTGAGCCTGCCTATTCAGAGGCACTGAGGAGGCTCCAGTAAAGAACTTTCATAATCACATTTTCATCCTAACAGCTTTTATGAGAATGCAGAAAGGTCTCATTCCCCTTGCAAGCCTGGAAAGACCTGCAGGTCGGTATTGGCAAAGACAGTCCTTTAACTCAGGAGTAAAATGTGACTCATTAATGCTGTAGGCTAACAGTAAGGAAAGATTAAAATATTGCTTTAAAAAGAAGGGTTTCAGTGCAACAAAATTATATACAAGCAGCTAATAAAGTATAATCTAGGACTTGTCATTCTTACAGGTATAATTTTCTCTGCAGCAGCTCTGAGATTAATACCTCCAACTCTGCTACAGAGGTAAGACAACCTTGATCAGGCTGTAAGTCAGTTCTTTTGCCAATGTCCCTTGCCTCTTGCAACTGTTAACCCTACTTTTTTTGCCAAACCATCTCTCTCCTTGGAGAGAAGAAATACTTCCACCTTTCACAATGCCTCTCCAACCCCTCCATCCATCAGTCTTACAGTTTCACCTTTGCTATCTTCCAAGCACGTTAGTCATGCCTGTGTCTTTCAACATCATGACATTTACTTCTTCCAGACTCCCAGAGTCAATGAGTCCTGCTCTTAAGTCAGCATTGCTTTGCTCCATGGCCCAAGTGGATTGGGGGTGTGTGTGACTAATATGTCACTCGATCTTCCTGCCCTCAGGATCACTGCCTAGACATTTATTGGAAGGCTCAGAAAAACAAAAAACAACTAAGCTGAAGGGATTCTGGAATTTTAAAAGCAAACTACATCCACCTCTTATGTAGCACGCCATACAAAGAATAAGTTGCTCTTTGGAAATGAATAAATGTAATTCACTGTCTGAGTATGTAGCTGTTTATGGGAAGAGATTCAGAAACCCTCCTTGCCAAAGCTCTAGAGGCATTCTGCCTTCACTGTTAATTCAGGAGCAGACCAGAGCTCTTCTCATTGCAGGCCTAATGTTACAGGCAAATGTCATCCTTTAGAAAGCACCTAGAAAATGGCAAGAAGTTTAAAAATAAACAGCCTTAAGTGGAAACAAGCACTGAGGTTAGTTGTGAATTTACTTTTTTGAAATTTGCTTATGTCTCTGGTTCTGTTACTGCAAAATTCAGCAGAATAACCAAACTCATTTTGCTCAGGCCACAAACACACTCCAAGTTGCTTGAAGAGCAAAACCCCCTCAAAATGTCTTTTATGCACTGAACACAAGAGCAATCTTCACATCATTTTAGGCCTTTAATTCTGATGCATTACCACGTATTTCATCAATTTGACTTTAGTGAAATAAAAGCAAATCAGGCCTGGAAATCCTTCCCATCTTGCCTTAGATGTTCTTAGTGCAGTGAGGCAGAAAATTTCCTCAACCAGCTGTAATCAAACTAACTGAGGCACCAGGAACAGATTCATTTTCTCTGGCCTCTCCATTCGCAGGGCAGGCCAGAGCAAGTGTTTAGTGAACCTGACCAAATTTTCAACAGTTTTCCCTTGTACAACAGGAATGCAGCAGATGCTGCAGTCACTTGTGAGGCTCTACTGAGAGTCCAAGGTGGAAAGATGGGAAAAGATTGTTTCTCTTATGACCAACAGCTCTTCTCATCACAGTAGCAGCAGCCTGAACTGTGCCCTGGAGACAATTCTAACTCCAAGGAAATGAATGCTACTATTATAGAAACCTCTCCAGGGGAGTCCTATTGCTCAGGATGTTTAAATCTAGGCCAGACAGAATAGTGTCAGCAGCACAACAGAAACTAGATGGCAGAGGAGCTTCCTTAGCCTCCAGCTTCAGTGGGATTTCACTACCATTAATCCCAAAGCACTGCAAACTGCACGTGAGGTTTTTTTAACTGTTGCTTGCTAAGCTACTGCTCCACTGCCATTTCCTTCTTTTGTGTGTTGCTTTGCTGATAACTTCACTTGGCTTCAAAACAGCGAGTCATGCTTCCAGCAAGGCTGATGCACTTACTCTGCCCAAGAAAAGGTTCCAGGAATCACCACTTCTCTTTTGGGAGGCAATAAAAGATCTCTTTTCTCATCAGGTCTGTTGCAGAAATACATGAAGAAATAACTTTCTTTTAAACAATAAGAAGAAAAGACTGTATGTTAAATATCTAGGGAAAAACCAGGCAGAGTTGAAGTCACAGTGCTTCACACTATACAATCACACACAGTCCACTGCTGCACATAATTCTATAGGCTATTTGAAGAAACAGTTTAAAAAGATTTTTTTCAAAGGCAAACATCCACTGAAAGGCTGTCCTAGCAGACTCTAACCATCTTTAAGACTACATTTACAAAGATGTCAACTGAAAAAGCGAGGGAAAAATGAATGTTTTTTCCAGCACATTTAATTCGGGAAGCCTGACAAGCAGTTAAAAAAGACCTCTTCCATTAAACATTTTGGCATGCCAATAATTTCACTGGGTCTCCCAGCGAAGTAACCTACTCAGGTCTTTGCAGGACACACAAATCTAGAGGATTCTTCCCACACAGTGCCAGGCTGTGGGCTCAACCCTGCATGCTTCACGTGAATAAAAGACTTGCTTTCTGCTCAGTGGAAGGGCACTGTGATCAAACATCTATTTTATCACTAAACCACAACCCTCCTGAATATACCTACGTGCTGTCAGTCTGTCCAGCCCACTGCTTGGTAGCACAAAGCACTGGACCCCCCCACCTTAACATAACAATGACACCTAGGACTATGTACTGAAATACACCAATGTTAGGAAATACATGGAAATGGTTTTCAAAATCCCTATTTCCCTTCTGCTTTGTCTGGTGGGAATTACACACACACACACACACCCATCTGCTGTTCCTGGGGGGTCACAGTGTATTTCACTGCTGGCCACTTCAGTCCTTACCCCGCAGCACTGCGGGGAGAACAGTGACAGTACAATTAACTCTACGTTTGTATTTCATTTTTGCAGGCAGAAATTCCCATTTCTGGATTTATTACTTCCTTCCCAGCCTGTTTCGAAGCACAACCCTGGGCAGCCAGGCAGGTGCATCGCTCCTAAACGCATCCGCTCTGCTCTTATCCTACTGACTCGCGTGTCAGCTTGCAGAAAAAATAAATGCCCTTTCCTGCCCTTCACTGTGGAGTGAGATCGCTGCTGGTGGGGAGGTGGTAGGTTACCCGTGGAGTAACATCCACGCTGCCCAGCCAGTCCCGGTGACAGCGAGGGGTAAAGCCGGGCACCCCCGTGCTGCCTGGGGTTGAGGACAGGGAAACGGATCCCAAGAGGCAGCGCCGAGCCAGGCAGGGTCTCCTCGTACCCCCGGCCTCACCTCAGCTGCCCCGCACCCGCCTCCGCCGGCCGGAGGGTCCCCGAGCAGACATCCCCACCGAAGAGGCGGCGGGGGCGGTCCCTCCGGCGGGAGCCGGGCTGATCCCGCCCCACCCGGCCCGGCCCAGCCCAGCCC